>CAEFZY010018616.1:0-22420 GCA_903066815.1 Brachyrhaphis roseni | reverse complement strand
CTGTCAGGTTCTGTGTTTTTCAGTGTTTATTTTCGAGTTCTCTGTGTTTTTCTGTGTTTAGTTCATGTCTAGTTCTGTGTCTCTGTGCTCTCCGTGTTGTCCTGTCTCCCCTCGATTGATCCCAGGTGTGTCTTGTATCCCTGATTGCCTCCCTGTGTATTTAGTCCCTCCGTTGTCTTTGTTCTCTGTCGGGTCCTCGTCAATGTTTGCCAGTCTATTTACTAGTCCATTCGTTTGCCTTGTTGCTACCTGTGCTGAGCCTTGTCCTCCGCTCTGCAGTGCCGCCTTGGTTGTTGGACATTTTGGGTTTGTTTATTCTAATTAAATCTTCATCATGCAATATCTTACCTGGGTCTCCAGCGTCTGCCTCACCACCTCACCACACACAACGTGACATAAGTTACAATTTCCATTGGTTGTCTACCTGTAGCTGGCAATAAGCCAACCTGTGATTACTGGAAGCTTGGATTATGAACCTATTTCACACAAAGCCAGAACCATTCCTCTAAAAACAGAGAGACAAAAAATGTGTGACAGGCCAACTACAAAACTGAGGTTTGACTCAACATGGTAAGCAGGCAAAACAAAAATCAAGGACTCACACATTGGACTTGATCATCAGATAAGGTGTATATATTTCCAAAGTTCCTGTTTGGCCATGTTTGTGTTACCTTTGAATTTCTATAAACTCACTTAGGCGAAGAAATGTTGTTGCAAAATGTTCTTTTAGGGACAACACAGCTAAAACTTTTAATCAACTTTACTCTTTTAGCTTCCAATAAGATACTCGTGCATTAATTCTCATCATGATAGCCAGTTGTATGACAGTCTTTTATAGGTATGCTGCAATATTTTCTTTATCAATATTTTGCTGTAGATATATGTCATTATCTATTAATCTTTGTGTTTTGTTTGCCACTTGACTCTGTATTTGAATTATTCCGAGTTGTTATTTTTGTCACTCAGCCTTAGATACTTTTATATTTTGTTTTTATTTACCTATTTATTTTAGTGTGTATCCTTAGTTCTTGATTTAGTGGGATTTATTTGATGCCCTGTTAGAATAGCCTATGTTACCATTACTGTTTAATATTGGTAATGCACACTGTGTTAAATGAAGGTGTCAGAACAGATCTGTGGATTTTTGCTCGAAATGCATTTGTCTGTTTATCCCAGCAGGTGGCATAGCTGATGTGCTACTTCTGTTCAAAGTGTTTGTGTTTGCCAATCATAAGCTGGTTTGTTTCTTTTAATACTAGCAGAATCCTCTTCTTCATGATTCATGTATCTTTTGTGACTTTCTGTCTTGGATGTTAGTATGTTATAAAGCACAAATGCTTATCATCAGTCTGTCTCTCTCTTACCTGCACTTGGACGTGGAAGAAATACAAATTTAAACTGGTAGCGTTTAACAGCAAATCACAAACGCCCACTTTTGTCTGTACATCTTCCTAGTCATAACTGTTGACAGCCAATGCTGGGAGTGGGGTTAGTGCACAGTAACGTAAATGAGCAGCCTTTTGTTAACATCCCCAGACAGCTGATCAGATTTAGGGAGGGCTATTTTCTCACTGATCTGTTTTTTTTTTTTTTTTTTCAACTTTGTCATGGCCAGTAACAAATCATGTCCTCAATCTTGCCCAATGAAATTCTTCTCAGCAGCTGCACTATTGTAGCTGAAGTCCTAGATGACTAGCTGTCTGAAGCCATTAACAACACAAGTCACCATACTTGACCCAAGCTAAACAGGTAAAGATTTAAGATAAAGCGTCGTGTTTAAATATTTTAGGTAACACTTTATTTGACGGGGTGTGCTTAAGACTTACATTACACTGTCATAAACTTGACATAACATCTGTCATGAACAGATGTTATGTCTGTTCTGCTAGGTTCATAAGACTTCATAACAACAGTTTCAACAGTGTAAGCTTTGCATTAAAATGTCATTATTTACAAAATAATGCAAAATTGATGACTCTACTGCCCCGCCTGCATTATTTCAAATCTTCAACCTTAAGAAGATGGCATCATCATGAGAGAGAGGTTGTGTGACAAAACAACCAACTTATTATTTTGTATTTAAAAAAATAAAAAAAATTGCAGCAAAAGAACGTTGAAAGGAAGGTATCTGGACCTACTGTTTCATATTATGCTCAACACTATATTTTCTGGAGAGAAGAATTAAAGCTGAGTAGTTTGCTTACTCATGCAATTAGTGGTGTGCATTATAAACTTGCTTTCTCTGTCTTCTTTGACATTCCATGTTACGCTGTAAGACACATGTTGGTTGAGTGAGTTTTCTGCCAGAACACCTGTCCTTAGAAAAAAACAAATGACTATAATGAAGGAATTTCATTGACAATTACATCAAAAGAGCAGCAGTATGAAAATTTGCATCAACGTGTCAGTCAACTCCTCTTTTCTGCTTGCTATTAAACCATATGGTTTACATTGTGGGTACTATAAACACGTTTGACTGACAATCTAATCAGGCTGTGTGTGCAGAGAGAAAAGACAACAATTTTCTGAATGTGAATGCTGGCTGACACGTAACAAAATAATGACAAGAAAAACATGTTTCTTTGTTGAAGGGATTTTAGCAATGGTTTTGACATTCCATTCATGCACCTGCTGTTTCACATTTTCCATCACACTAGTGAATGCCAAACCTTGAAAATTTGTGTAACACATCTTGGTACACCAATGGTTAATCTGCCATTTGCAGTATATTTTCACTACTCTTTGTTTTATTAGTTTTCAAATGGAATTATTTAACAAGGTAGTTCATGGCAGAATAAATTGTTGGAGGCACTCATCGGAAAAGAAAGACAATAACTTATGTGGCAATTTTTATTTCCAACTTGGATCTGTTAGAGGAGATGAAAGCCACAGGGAGATCCACAGGCTTGCTGTATTGTCAGCAACAGCGAGATTGAATAATTAGTGCCTTCCAGGAACTAGTTCCAAGAGACTGTTTAAAGTGATAATGTAGGCAAATGTCTGGGCCGAATCAGTTCAGTAATGAGTTGGAGCTCGGTGATTAGTTAAATCCATTGCAAATGGCATGATTTGTGTAATGTTTGGAAAACACAGTCATTCTTTTTTAATTTTTCTTTTGGAAGTTTTTCCAGGGAAATTATGTTGTTGGCAAATGTATTCCTAATATTGAGGCTAAACTGGCTGTATCACTTGCTTTGAGGCTACCTTATGCTGGCACAGACCGTTCTTTGTGTGCTTAGTTGTTGGCTTAGTTTTTCTCTCCGAGGCCATGCTGTGTTTACAAATCAGAGAATTGTTTCTGACTCTGACTAGACTGCCACGTCTCTCTGCTGCTGACTGCAAGTAGATTAATCCAGCTAAGACTAATTGCCCTAGCATTGTATTGACTATATGCATGAGGGAATTCAAATCACTTTTAAGTTTCAGTTCTGTACGGCTAGAGCCAGCACTTGAAGAGAGCTACAGTGTTTGTGTGAGTACATTTAGTCAGGCGTTAGACTAGGATGGTGCTATCAATGGATTAAAGGTCTTCATGTAAATGTAATAATGGAAATCTGCTGACTGCCCTAAGAAGCAACAGAAAGGGGAAGTGAATAAACATCCATGTTTCTGCTTTCACCAATTGCTGTTGGGGGAAAAAAAAAAAAAACCTAGAAAAAAACAGGAACATTTTGAAAAACTGATCATGGTGCCTTTTTTGTTCCTACAGAATATTTTAGGTGAAGCACAAAAGGAGGCTGGGGTAGTCTGTTTCATGCAAAATGTGTTTTAATGTGATTCTAAGGTGTGCTACAGTTTGGAAGAAATAGTGCACACTTTTCCTTCATCATGAATTTTTAGTGCTGCTAAATCATATAGTACTGTGAGTTGTGATTCATTCTTGTTTTGCTTTTTCTTTTTCTTCCAAAGAGAGCCTCACGTTATTTACATTTTTTTTACTATCCCATTTATCAACAGCTCTGGAGGCTTTCCAATAGTCTTTAAAAGTTGTTTTTTTGGATTTTTGCTACTTTTGTGCTTGTGTTCAGTTAGATGGCCAACCATTTCAGATTTGTTTCTACAAGGATAATTTAGAATTTCTGAAGTTAATGTGAATTTTATTAGTACTAATTCTCTTATCAGTAGTATAAATATAACATATGTCAATGATTTCTTTGATAAGTGAAGAAATCTTGTTATCCCTTTTCGAAATACGATTAAAGGCAAAGGGATAAAGGAAGTAAAGAAAAAACAGCTTCCATGTTATTGAAATTGTGGGAAGGTTTCAGGTGCATCAATCTGCTTCATCAGCTGATAGTGAAACCTGCAAAAGAGCGGGAATATACAGAGTCTGATGTCAGTGCACAAATAAGACTATCATAAAAAACAAAAGTTATTTTACTCTTGGTTGACCTTCAGCCGATTCGTGATTGTATGGGTCAGGGGTGCCCAAAGTGGGTCCTCGAGGGCCGGCATCCTGCATGTTTTAGTTCTCTCCCTGGTAGTACCAACAACCTTTTCAGCATGTCAGTATTCTTCTTTGGCCTTCTAACAAGTCATCATTTGATCCAGGTGTGTTAAACCAGGGAGAGAACTAAAACATGCAGGATGCCGGCCCTCGATGACTGACTTTGGGCACCCCTGTGTAGGTGATAAGATAAATCCAGATATTTCTTTTTCCAAACTCTGGAACAGCAAGAACGTAACATGGCATGGAATGGTTTACGGCAGGAATTACAATACTTTATGTCCAGGACTTTAAATGCTATTTCCTGGTCCAAAGCAACAAGAAATGCACAAGAACAGTGATACCTTCATTTAATCAAATTTTTGGCAGTAAGGCACAATGAGGACTTAAGCTTGATTGAACTCCATTACTTTTCATACTTCAGTAGAACAATTGCCTTTTTGTACACACAACAATAAACAAAAATAACCTGGATTTTGTGCAGTTGAAAAAATACAGTATCACAATTGTTTCCATTAAATACCAAAAGAAATTAAAATCATACGTGAATAAGTTATTTCACGTAACACATAAATTAAAAGCATGGCAGCATGGAATGTAAACAGTTACCTGATATATATTCATAATTCAGCCATGGTGCTAGGGCTCATCTTCTATCAGCCATCAGAGAATATGTTGGCGACTTACTCAGGCGTTGGAGTGTCAAGCTAGTTGGGAGTGGCTGGGAAAGCAGTCCTTTGAAGAAATTGTAGTTTGCAATTTTACAGCAACATATTTGAATGACACAGCTTATTATGAAATGTACAATGCTGTGTATAGCTCTGGTGGAGCCAGCTGCAGATTTCCAAAATAAAAAAATAAAAAAAAAATCATCCTCCTACTATTTTCCTGTCATCTTCTGTGTGGATTTCGCCAGCAATAACATCCAGCTGCTGATGTCATGACTTGTGTGATGCAAAAAAAAGTTTTTCCATTGCAGTTCTGTGAAATACATCTCAATACAACTTAAACCCCCACTCTTTCTGGCACAAAAACCTTGCACAAAAATGTTTCACTGAAAAATTTAAGTGTTTTCTAAATTGGCTTGTTTCTATTAACCAAATTTATTTTTGTAATTTAAATTGTGTGCTTAACTGAAACACAGCTAACATCAAAAAGCACTCAGGTAAAACTAAAAGATTCCCATAAGATGTTACAATACATGTGGCAACCCAGTATGGAATTCAATAGTGCCTAACTTTAATGAGCAGTGAAGGGCCCTTGGAAAATTAAATTTTTTGTTTCTATTCTATACTTCACAGGTAAGCAGATTCATCATTCTAAAAACAAAGATTAATGTCTAGAATTCCCTCAATTTTATAGAAAAATTAACACAAATTTACCTAAAGTAGATTTAAAATGTTGATAAACCTCTTAAAAAGATATTTGTGGTGGAAAAACTATGTAGAAAAAAACGCTTCAAAACTTGTTTTTGCTGTTGAAATGAAGATCAGAATTTGAGTAAAATGTTTAACTGCATTGTAGGTATTGTGTTTCACAATATCCAACCGATTTATGTATAATTTAGAGCATATCACCAAGCCCTGCTATGTGATCAATTGAAGGATGACTCATCTTGTAAGTCTTATGTTTGGACTGTGCTTTGATTTTTTTTAATTTTTTATTTCTTTAAGACAGCTCTGTCAGATTCTGTTCATCATCTTTGTTGTTTTCTTTTGGCCACTCTGCACAATATGCTGTTATGATAGTGACTACACAAGAAAAGCAAAGAAAAAGTAGAAGAAAAAAATGACAATTCTGTAGGTCAAGTGCTAGAGGGCATGTGTTACTTGTATTTGTATTTAGTTATTACATTCACTTGTAGAGAATGTAAGAAATAGAGCCTTTACTGGATTCAGCAGTATGTATCTTTTCTTTTTGTCTTTCTGTTGTGTATTGCCATAAAGCTATAATGCACTTTGCTGTCTTCTCTGTGGTGGCTGTTAAGGATTCACATTTTCTCCTAAACGATGTATAATTTAACAGTTTTCACAGTACACAGCTCTAGCCTGGAAAGCAGAAGCAAAAACCAAACAAACAAACAAAAAGTCTGAACTATTTTATAACACTGGCTAAATCATTTCCTCCTAAATTATTTTTGGGGAAGTTTGATGGCTATAATCCTCAATTCCGATAAATGTTGTGTTTCAGTTCTGCGGAACGGATCTATTTGTGTTGGAAAATCCACCACTGACATCCCAAATGACAGAGACCAGAGAAAATAAACACAAACTCAAACATCAGTTTTATTTTCCAAATATACAGAGCAAAAGCATCATAGATTCACAGACCAATACTGTTAAAATACAACAGTTTTCTTTTTTTTCTCTTTACAGATATATGACAGCCACTGCCTAAAATAATGGTTGAACCAAAAGAATTTACATCTTGTCTTCTTGTCATCAAGTTGCTGTATGTGCATTGTTACTATTTATAATATTCTTAAAATGACCCTTTAAACCAGCGGTGGCTCTTGGTTGAATGGACAAGTCTGTCCTTCTATGCCATTCACAATCCCCCTCAGGTCTTTCTTGTGTTTTCAAGATTGGAGTAAAGTTTTCATACATCATTCAGTTTAAAGCCCAGTCATTTAAAAGTTTTGAACAAGAGATAATCAACTAGACCAAATTTCAAATAGACCTCAGTTGGTTGCAGCATTGGCTGAACATGCCATGCAAACTTAAGAAGATATCTGCTGTTCAATGGACATAACTTTTTAAGTTTGATCAGCAAAGCTGCCCCCAAATACCATGACAACCTGGGAGGTAAGCCATGTCATCTACATTAGAAGCCTCAACTGCTCTATGGTTCATGGTAAAAAGAAAGTACACCCTCTTTAAATTACAGGGTTTTATGTATTAAGTACATACCTTGGGTACATAGCTTTTCATATTTTGTCTTCATTTTTGTTTAATAAATAACACATGGCAATTATAAGGAACAATATAAACCATTTCAGAACCTGGCTCAAACCAGGCCACAAGCCACAACCTTAGAACTGACAGAGGTCCTGCTGTCTTTTTACCATGACCATATTTACTTTATCTGACCTTGTGTCATGTACCAGTGAAACGTCTTGCCATCATCAGGAGAACAAAACAACTCAACCAATCACAGAGAACTGGAACAATTGACTTTCAGATGCTTTTTTCTGTAATTCTTTCAGTTTTCAACCTAAACCCAAATCATTATAGAAGTGGTCTGAAGGCTAAAACGAAAACTCGAGGATTAACTGAAGATACTATTTTAGTGTTGGTCTTATGCCTGTATTTTGTCACAGCACTAACAAGGTATCGATTGGTAGGAAAGGAAAAACAGAGAGAAAAAGACAGAAAGCATTTACAAGTTATAAAAGGTTTATGAAGATCAGTTCAATGTCTCAAATGGCACCTGCTTTAATGGGCTTTGCCATAGATATTAACAACTATCATACACAAGGGGAGAGCATAGATGATGGGATTTGGTTTGCAATCAATGGCAAGATATTGACCACCGGAATGTTCTATATTTATTTTTGCATTGTGTCTAGTTTATTCAGACTGAGCAAAATTGGTGCTGCCGTCAGCACTTTGCCCTGCTAATGAGCTCAGACTTCAACCTTAAAAAGAGTTATTAGAGACTTGTCCTTAGCATACCTGAATAAAGGACTATCCTGCATCCTACACGCTTAGAGCTGTGTCTTGTTTTATCACAAAAGGGCAGCAACCTCTTGTAATTGTTCTGGGTCTCTGTGTGTAATCATCTGTTATGCCCTGGCATCTGTCTGCTGCTCGCAGCCAGGCAAACAGGCAGCACCAGCCGGTGAGCTGTCCTCAGGTGAATGGGGCACAAGTTTCCCAACATGGACTTCGGTTCCCAGGACCAACATGGCACTCAAATCCTGCAGTACTTCTATGCCCGCAATAGCCGTTATGCCCATCATTTAGGGGTGAACGCGGCAGAAGGCAGGCCAATCAAATATTTATCTGTTTGCAGTGCAGGAGATTTGTTGGACTGGAAAAATGGATTAGGGTTGGATCAGTACAGAAGCTGCAGTTCATAGAGGATGGCAAAGTTTTTCTGTTCATAAGCTGAAGGTTGCTAAAAATCAGAGCTCTGATAACTTTTGTAAAGGAGTGTTACAAAAGAATTTATAATATGTACAGATAATATAGATTAAAGCCACATGTGTCAAGAAAGATACAGTGTATAGTTCAATTCAGTTAGTGTAGTTTAGTGTTAATATACATTGTTCTGGTCAAAATTTCATACTTTTTCAGACTTGAATTTCCTGACGTTTTACATAAATATTTGCCAATTTTTGAAATTTTGTAAATGTTCACTATGGATGTACTGAATACATTTCTAATTTGGAACCTGCAAAATGGATGGATGGATGGATGGAAGGAAGGAAGGAAGGAAGGAAACATGTAGGTTACGGAGATGGGAATAATGTCTGTTTCATACCAGTCCAAACCTGGACAAAAATAAAATAAATATTTTCTTTATTCTGTTTAGGAACCTTGTTAAATCCAATTACTACTAAGAAAAAACTATCTTGCACTCATAAGAACTAAGAAAACTTAATGGCTAAAAAAAAAATAAATGACAGACATTCTTGACAGTCATCACTGTTCTGAATGAAATATATTGCTAAACATCTGGGCATCTTTCCCATCGACTGACAGAATAATAACCTCTTACTGCTTCTCACTTTAAAGCTGTCCCTGCCTAAGCTCATCTTAGAGCCTCGTGTGTGCAGTGTTGGTTTTCCCGGTGAGATCTTTTGGAAAGAGAAAGCAGCTCCTGCGAGCTGTCAGAGTAATTTGTGAGAAATAGGCAGGCTTGATGAAATTTTTGGAAAGGAAACAAAGAGAACATTATTGTCTCTCTGTATAATTTTGATACCATATGTTTGTCTCTACAGCTAATGTGCTGTTGAGAAATCTGAGAAAAAGAAATGAAAACCAGGAAAAAGAAAAAAAAATATATAAATATATACAGAGAAAGACAGTATTACAGATTTATATACAGTCTGCTAAGTACCAAGCAGGATTATCAGCATTGAAACAGAGCTTTTTGTCTTAAGCTGTACAATGGGCACCAATCCATTTGTAAAATTAGTCCAAACCGCTGCCTCTCAAGTGGAAAAACCCCATTCAAATACCTTGAATATGATCATGTGTAAAGTGCTTACAACAACAACTTGCTTCTGTTCAAATACAGTGCTTGGTGATTCATGAACTGGAAGTTTCAAGCTCACACAGGATCATCCCAGTGAACTGACTCCAGCAGTGCAAACTAAGTAAACAAAAAAAAAATTACTGAATTAGATAGGACATTCTGAAATCCATTTATGCTCTGTAGCGTATTTTTTATGTAATTTTAAAGAAAATATAATCAGCCAAAGTGTTCCAGCTTTATGAGGGTATTTGTTGTTCCAGGAATCCTAGTAGTTTATCTCTCAAAATATGGAGATAATTAAAGCAAATGTAATTCCAAGGTAAAACCAGGGTAAACCTCTGAAATGCAGGAAAACATGAAGGGTTGAATGTTGGTATCATATATGATGTACTACACAATACACAGTGCCTCACAAAAAATATTCATACCCCTTGAACTTTTTGTCGCATTATGAAAAACTGCCTTTGCTGTATTTCATTGGGCTTTTATATCATAGACCAGCAAACATCAGTATGCAACTGTAAAGTATTCCCTAAATAAAATAACGTGCAATCAATTCCAATCAGAAGTTACCTACTAATTAAATGTACTCCAACTATGTGTGATTTAATTGCGGTATAAATCCAGCTGTTCTGTGAAGGCCTCAGATGTTAATGAAAAAAAAACAAAAAAAAACCAGCATCATCAAGTCCTAGGAACACAGCAAAATTATCCGTCGTCAAATTGAGGAATGTGTTCAAGCAGGGATAGGTTCTAAAGCAATATCACAAGCTCTGAAAGCCTTGAAGACCATTGTCCATTTCATCATCCAGAAATAGAATGAGTAGGGCTTTCCAGCTAACAAGCCAAGCAATGACAGCATTAATCAGAGAAGCGAGCATGAGGTAATTTTGAAGGAGCAGCTTAGTTAGGAGTATGTCAACAGTACTATTATTAGTCACACACTCTACAAATTTGGTCTGTATGGAAGGGTGAAAAAATAAAAGGCAAGAATCTGCCAAGATGAAACAAAAGCTTAATTTTGTGGCCTTTATACTTTATGTGTAAAGGAAAATGAACACTGCATATTGCCCTGAATACAACAGAAAATTATGATGGAAGCTGATCAGAATTGATGGGAAGATAGCATAAAATACAAACATCATTTCTTTCTGCTTCATATTTAATTTTACTATGTGATGGTCTATCACCTGAAATCCCAATAAAATACATTAAAGCCAATAGTTGTAAAAAAAACAACAACATATAATTGCTAAAGTGGTGTAAACATTTTTGGAAGGCACAGTGCATGATGTCTTTTTTCTACATCTGCTTTAAAAACGCAGTCAAAACAAAAAAAAAATCACTTTGTTGGTTCTGGTTAGAAAGAAATGGATATAATCAATAGCTTTGGCTTATCACCTATTTGAATTCGCAGGGTTTGGTACTTTAAAAATCTGTCTGGACAATAGTCTGGGTTTTCCCATAAAGCCCCCTAAAAGGAACAATTATGATTACAAGAGGTATTATGGTATGAAAGTTAGTATTTAAGTGGCTAAAGGCTGAGCACAGCATCAGCAACTGGGTACTGAACAAAACCTAATATATATGTCACACACAGAAGAGAGGAAAACAGGCATTAGCTTTCCGCCACCGTCTTCATAGCCAATATAAAAACAGAAAAATAAATAAAACCGTCTCTATCTGTTTGTCATGTTCGACCAGCAAAATCACTGGTAGGTATACAGTCAGGATGCACTAAGCCCCAGTGTCAACAGTGATATGACAATTCTAATGGGATATTCACACAAGTAGCTAGAACATTATGTTTACTTTTTATTTATCAGTGTTATTGATGACCTTTAGATTTAGAAGAAAAAAAACCCCTGACAAATGCAATGCAAGTTGTAGCTTGTAAGCTTTCCTCTTTTATGTGTCTTGGAACTAGATTTGGTTTCAAAACATAATATTGGATGCACCCCCACATAAGCTGGAGAGCTGATGGTGTTTGTCTATCTCACTTAGTAAGTTAGCAATGACCCAGTTCAAACAGACCCTCAAGGCAAAATAGATAGACATTAAGAGGCGCTTGTGTATATTTCTGCGCTATGTGGAAAATGAGTCAAAAAATTAGATGCTTGAAAAAAAATGACAGTCATGTGTGGACACTGATTTTCTTTTATCACAGCGTCAAAATGAAAACATGACTCAGAAAATTCAATTGAGATCTTAGCTCTTCTTGTGAAGCTCAGATAGAAAAAGAAGGGGAATATAAGCATTCCTTTAAAGTTCTCCTCAGCCTGCAACAACTTAACCGTAGCACACAGTATGAATGGGCAAGGAGGAAGTGTTGCAAGTTATAAATTTAACAGACAGAAAATAACATGCACATTCATTGTTGTGCTTTAAACTGCAAGAGGGCAGCAGGACGTTGGCTTTGTTTCATTGTCTGGCAGTTTGTGCAGAGTGCTGCGCTGAATGCTCACTTTTTCTCTGTGTCACAGTCTTCAGATCCATGCCAGCAGAGATGATTGTCACACAAAGCCTTGAAATCATGCTCTCTGATTCCTTAACAATCTGAATGTAGAAACCAAGTATCGCAAGTTAAATTCCATACTTGTAGTGTCTGTGTTGGCAAATAAGCTCTCAGTGGCACATCTGTATTTTGGGTCAAAAAAAAAAGAAAAAGGGAGAGAGGATTGATGATTTAAACATGAAGGAAATATAAGGCTTCTTGATTCATTTTTTGGGGACATTTTGATGTCTAAGCAGGTCACAAGATCCATCAAGCCCAGTCGTTGTTTGAGCGTCCCATAGGAAATTTTTACAAACACTGATACTTCAGGGGATCCTGCAGGTGGAATCTTTAACAGTTTTACAATCCTGTTCCTCATCCAAACACCCTCCCTCTCTAGCGGTCAGACATGGGTCTGCATCCGCTTCTGGAGGGGTCGGGTGAGGTCCGAGTTCTGTGAGGACGACTGGGAGTAGTGGGAAGAGGAAGAGGCAGATGCCTTGCTGTCTTTATCAAACTGCACATAGCCATCCGGCTTACTGTAGCTGCTGATGCTGCTGTCGCACTGCGTGTCAATGAAAGAGCTGGAGTCGCTAAGCGAGCCACGCTGGAACTCCCGCTCGCAGAGCTCGATGGAGCTGCTGCCCATGCCAAGCACAAAGCGCTGCCCATAGTCGTACAGGCGGTTGGGGCCTGCCCCCAGCGTGGAGTAGATGTTGGTGAAGGACATGCCTGTTGGCACTCGCTGCTTGCCCAGGGTACCGGTGTTGGTGGAGTTCCTCACCTCAGCGGTCTGATTCCCCGCCAAGGTAGGTGTGTGGTGCTCTTTGAAGGTGTTGACACTGTAATAACCATTTGTAGGGTCCTATTGAAGACAATAAAGATAATACAGATGACAAATAAGAAAACAGTTGTTTGCTTAAATGTTCAGTTTCATTCATCATACAGTTATATTCAATAAATTAGAATGTCAAAGATGGAAAGCATCTTTGAAAACACCTGCTTTAAGGAGGTATTAAACAAACTTTTCATTAAGCCTACATTTCTGTATAAAAAGTATTTTCTATTGGTCTGATATATTCTAATGTTTTTATTAGTTGTGAATGGAAAAACATAATCAACAGAAATAAAGGTTTGAAAACATTGGCCTTTGTAAAAGTATTCCATATGCTAGCAATGTGTTTCACTTAAACTGAAGTACTGAAATAAATTGACTTTTCATTAATCTTAATGTCATTGAAGGTAGAAGGCCATTGCCTTCCTATGCAGTTCTGCTTGATTCTCATCTCCCTTTAGTGATCAGTCTGGGATTTGTCCCATTGACCTCGATTTATCAAGATAGATTTCATCAAATAGTGAACATAAGGAAGAATTGCGAACAATAATGATGTTAATATGTGCTGTTTTAGAGTTGTAGACTCCCTATGGTTTTAGTTTGGCAATGGCAGCGGAGGAAGTGAATAAAGCCAATCAGTCCATGTTGGCCAGACTTGCAAATACTGAGCAATAAAAGTTGAGGCAAGAACAATATTTAAGGCATTTTATTGCTGGGAAAGATGTTGTGACCCTACTCCCCACAGGTTTATTTACAGAACACACAATTTCCACTTTCCTCCTTATGAAGCAAAGATTAGAACAAGCAGCTAAATTTTAATCTGGCTAGTAAAATACACAACTTTTGTAAACACCTACACTGTTTGTAAAAGTAGCGGAATTCATATTTTTTTCTAGTCTAACCAGACCTAAAAAAAAAAAAAAAAAAAAGACAAAACATATTTTTGAGAGTAATTAAAACAAAATAATCTTATAACTGTTTCTTTTTACATACTTGAAGCCAAGGCAGGAGAGTAGCTAAGGCCAAAATGTCTCCCACCAAACAACACAAAGTAACAGTTCGTTCGTGTGTCAAGGAAAGCGCAGATGCAACTTGGTGTGAAGGTTTGGTGTGCTACTATGTCCTTGAATCCACGTTCCTCACTAATTAAGCCTTGGCTCAATGCTCAGTGTGGCATCTGTGTCACTGCAAAGTTCACATGCATACCAGCTTTAATTAGACCTTAATGGGTCACAGTGTCTGTAATTCCATGTCAGCGTTGGAACTGCTTCTGTGGTTACAGCTGTGCCACTTGTTTGTCTGCATTGTGTTGTTTCTAAGGGTCCAGCCAGGGGCATGTGTGCTTTTTTTAATGTTCTCCTATGAACGGATGTGAATGTCAAGCACAGTGAGTGTGGCTTCGAATCCCAAAAGAAGGCAGCTCATAATGGGAGAGACAACCTGAGAGGATCCTCGTTATGCTTGTCATTATCTGACAGCAGACAGGGAGATTGTTTGCGTCTGGCCTTTATCTCTTGCTCGGTCTGCTCTCGCCTCATGCACGCTGTCATTAAGGAGGATCAAAAAATCTGGCCCCCGAGGCAGCAGCAGGTGAGCAGGCAAACACAACAGAAGCACACTTCAGGGAGCCAGTGCCAGCAAGCAAATGGACAAAAGCAAAGATGAACATAGTGGAATTTGTCTCTCCATGAAAGATTCAAGAGACAACGTGCAGAGTTAATGGATACCACCTACATCACTTTAACATGTAGGTTTAGGACATTCTTGAAACAACCGACTAATGAAATGTCAGAATCTCTTTGAAAGCAGTGGAAGGTTTTCTCATTGATTGTCTCGTCTAAATATAGTTGACTTGTTTGTTTTTGTGTGAGTTGCTTTATTTTTAACATTTGTTCAGAAAAGGAATGAAAAGAAACTTCTAGTATTTTCCTACGTTGTCATAATATGCACATTCAATGTCTGTGTTGTGATGGAGATATAGACCTGTATCATATTTTCTGACGCAATAGTGTAGAGCTATTGCACTAGACAGACAATACTTACCTGCAGTATTCAGATGTCTGAATGACTTCATATTTTATAAACTCCAACACTCAAAAATATATGTGGCAAAATATGAAGTGTTTAATGTACCCAGTCTGAGAAACTATTATTACAAAAAATAATGCAACATGAATATTTTTTTTTCTTCTTTCAAGCTAATGCTATTTTCTTGGTTTTAAATTAGTTTACTCTTACTAGAGATGAACTTGCTGAACATATTTCACAGAAATGGGGTTAAAGGTTATGAGTCAATACAATCTAGAGTAAAAACAATTTCACATATTCAGAAATAACCATTTAATACCAAGTACTCATTGTATTATAATGTTGAGGCCCTGTCCACGCAAATAATGATGTTTTGAAAGATGGATATTTTCTTTTTGCACCTCTCACTCACATGAAACCACATTTTTCAAAAACAACTTTGCTGTACTCATATCTAAAGACTATTAAAACATTGAAGCAGAGGCCCACTTTGCATTTTTAGCCGTAATTGTCATTTCAGTACCAGAGTCCAATATAACGGTTCTTAAAAACTGTGGACTCAGTATGTTGTGGGAAAATAGGTGACACACTGCAACAAACCAATGAGAAGTTGATAGAGCAGAACTGAAGATCAACTTGCAGTTGATTAACATACAGGATTTATTGGCTTTATTGGTTATTTACACAATTTTTGTGATTGGTTTCAGCGAATAAGATGAAAAGATTACATAATTTATTTGCATTGACAAACACATTACACTACCACATGACTGTAATGGGCCATTGAAAAAGAAGACCCCAGCCCACAAGTACTAGGTAAATGCTCGCCTATAGATAACTTTTGCTGTCAGGGTAAATACTGAGAGCTGAAAAGAAAATTTTCCACACTATCAGGCAGCTGCAAACATTCTCCAGAGTACAGCACACAGATGGATTCTTTAGCATCAAAAGAGATCAACAGGACAAGGACATCTTCAAGCTAGCAGGCGTACATCCTTACTTGAGTGATGTCAACATCCACCAGAAAGATATCCGTGAAAAGAAAACATGGCAGAACCGCTTATATGATTAGGATGTCTGCAGCAACACCTTTTAGTTTCTGATGGGATAAGTTTCAGAACTTTTGTTTTTAGTACACTATTACAATACAAATAGCACACCACCAGTATGTAGATCTTAGTCTGTCCGACCTGACCTGCACTGCTGCGGCTGTAATGAGTGTGATATGACGGAGACCAGGCCGTTGAGAAAGAGAGTGAGCTGTGCTGACTATCTACATCTATTACCTGTAACACCTAGAATAAAACAAATACAAATTTACATTGGGTTTTCCTCTGACTGAAAGAAAACATGATGTACTTAATAATATCCTGCGCTGATTTAGGGTCGGGTCAAAAGATTTGATTCTTTATCCTAAGCCATAGTGGAGTCTCAGTTAGTGATAGTTGTTCTTTGTTTTTATGACTGTGGTTGACTACAATTCTCTGCACACACGTCAATAGCTAATGTTATTTTTATTTAATTTAACATACTGTTTTAATCAGCAAATAAATACAAGACAAGGGTTTATATTTTATAAAAATATTTAACTAGCTCCTCTGGCAGAATGCCAAAGGCATTCTCTGGCAAGCTGAGAAACATAGTCCCTCCAACGTGTATTTAGGCATAGTTTAATTCCATTGGCGTTCAGGATTCACAAAAGAAGTCATGACAAAGGCTCACAAGACAGACACTTACAGCCTTGTTGGAAAATGGAACAATAGATGAAAGCTTCTAAACTAGATAGGCTCACTTTTGTCTCAATACCTTCCTATTCATATCTGTGGACAGTCAATGTTGAGGGGGTGGAGGGTTATACAACTTACATAACTTATACAAGTTATGTAAAAGATAATCAACAAAGTAAGACCAGATTCAACTTTCTTAATTAACTTTAAACTTATTTCCATTTTTATTTTACCTGACTACTTTATCTTGAGTTGCATAGAGTTATACATTTATTAAGGGTCCAGTTAATAAATTTGACAGGTTAAATTTGTTAAAGAGCAAGAGATTGAGGTTAGAAAAATATTTACTATCCATATTGAGCAGTTCCATCAGTTCCTCAATACTTCAGTCCCTGTATGTACTGCCATCTGTCAACGTTTAAGCACCAATGGTGACACTGATATGTTCAGAAGTGGACAAATTAGGCTCTGAAAAGTTTCTGGTGAGACAAAACTCAGTAAAATGTGTGTATGACATCTCATGCCATTTTCTTTCTTTCTGACTAAAATGTATGTCAAAAGAAAAACACCTGCTTAAATTAACTGATGTGTTTCATTTTAAAAAATTGTGTGCATGACAACCGCTAAGCTCCTTCTGAGGGGTTATGTCACTTTCAAGAGATATAGGAATATCAAAGCATGAGTATAAAATATATTAAAAATAAGCTTTTTTGCATTGTAAAGGATCATATGAAACATTTGATTGGATTGGATGTGACCGCTGTGATATTTTATTAACTTTTTTAAATGTATATTTAAAGCCAAGCTGAATAGAAATGGCAAAAAGATAAGGGGGCAGAGTAAAAGATATTAAAAGACGTATACAGTTAGTGTCACTGATCAAAAACTGGGTGAGGTACCAGAGGTCTGTGATTCTTAGCTCAAGTTTCTAAATTTATCACTCTGTTTTCTTTTTAGCTGCCATCAGAAGGGCTCAACCTGAGTTGTGAGTCACATTTTGTTTTCCTCACTTGCTGTGATTCTGCCACTGCCTATTTAGTGTCGCTGAGATTGAAATCTGTCTCCTAGTGGAGCTGGCCGAGTAGATTAGATTGAAAGGAACATCGTAACCTGACTGCTAACAGTAGGTTACGGTGCATGTTAGCTGTGTAATCAATTTTGAATTTGTAAACTTTTGAAGCTACTTTTTGAAAAGGACTAACACAGAAAGAAATATTTTTTAGAAAAAAAGCTTCAATTCAAAAACTTGAATTTATGCTCTTTTAAGCAAAAAATTGGGAGGTTTGAAAATAAAAGTGAGAGTTTTCAGAATATTAAAAGAATAAAAATTAAAAAAATACATGCTGTTGATAAATACCCAACCCCTTTGCCAAGCCCTTTATACTTTTAAATCAATGTAGGAGAAGAATTATTGCCCTTTTAGTTATTTCAGTTCCAGAACTGAAGCCCTTCATTTGCCCCCAAGGTATTTTCTCTCCCACCACCTTCTTTTCCCTATTGTTCTCCCAGGTTCTCGCATTCGTGCCGCCATTGATCATGAGCCGTACCTTAATGTGCTGATACTCCTTCTCCTCCTCTTGTAACACCTCCAGCTGCTTCAGAACAGATTCCTGCTGGAACTCTTCTCGTTCAACCTACACAGACATCAAGTAAAGTATATTAAGAAACGGAGCCGTTTCCGAGGCTCCTGCGCTCACAGTAAAAGAAAAAGAAATGTTCTGAAATGAACTGGTTTAACTTTTATCACTTGTTCTTCTTTTTTAATATCAGTCAAACATGCTTCACCTTCACTCAGGGCTGGCAGACAGTATTAATAATTCATCCATGAATATCTTTTATTTATCTTTACAAAATGCAGCTATGTGAGGTAGCTGAGCTCAATTCTCTGCTCTCACATTTAATGCAGTCTGCAATGCAACTCGAAAACATTAAAAACTAACAGCAAGACGACCAAAGTTAAAGCTCAAAAGAAGTACTCTTCTGTGAGCCAGTAAGACATGTAGATAATAAATCTCCTGAAAGGATCACATAGTATGCACTGTTGTATGTCGACTGTGGTTTGTTCCTTTCATGCAATCGAAAAAATTGTTCCCTGGACTAAAACACACGTTCAGTCTAGATGCCTTTTTCCACGTCCATTACTCATGAAATAATTTATTCCATGGAAAACAGCACAACCAGCCGTAGCGTTCATTCATTATTTAGTTGTCGGCTCTGAAAGGACATGCAGATGCAAAACAAAAGAAAAAAAAGCTGATAACTTATTTTTGCAAACAGAAAAAAAGAAAGAAGTGCAAAGTAAGTATGCTGTGACACTCACACTCACCATCAGCTGTTTCATGGAGTTGTGTTCTTCATTTTCCCGTGCCGCATTGTGGTCTTTGTGCACAATCTCCACCCGGATGTCGTTCTTTGCAGACACAACTCCCTTCAGATCTGCCATGAACGGACAGCGTAAACAACGCACCTTAATGAGCTGCGACAAATGGCAATCTGTATTTGTTGACAGAATAATTTGCACTGTTGTAATATTTAGCAGAGACACCCCGAGTTTGCTCTGTTAGAGCGCACCCATTTCCCGAAAAACAACACAAAGCATTATTAATCACATTGTTTCCCTGCCAACACAAGATTATCTATTCTCTTTACAGAAATGAAATCTGCAGTTTCCCCAACGATGGCTCATTCTGTTCGGGACAAAGCTGATGTTATTCTGTCATATAACAAGGTCTTACTTTCTGTCTTAATTTTGCTTGCAACTTCTCTCTGGTGAGCACAGATGGAGACGGGCAGTGAGGGCATAACCAGGTGCACTTCCTCTGTAGTATACAGACAATAGACATGCTGAAGGGACCAGTAGCACAGCGTGGTTTTTGGATAGAGGCAGCAACTGACTGCCTCTACCTAACTTGAGTCACTTGGATTATGGGCAGGTGGCAGCAAACAAAATGGAAGATGTACATAGCCTCCACAGCAAGTGCAGGCCAGACTGAGATTGCATGAAATGAGTCCTGATCGCAATCTGGCTCTTTCTGCACCACCAAACAAACAAACAAACAAACAAAAAAAATCCATCTTGACCAATGATTCATCTTGTGTTAATTGTTTTGAATCTTTTTAAAAACAAATCTTTTGTGTTATTTGTATTGCACTGACTTTTTTTTTTTTAAATCAAAGCAGTATCTACAGATGCAAACAAACTTCTTGGCACCCCAGGCAAAAATGTTAAAAAGCCTCAAGATAAATTCAGGTTTTGCTAAAGCAAAATCACTGACAAATGCAGAAAGAACCAACCTTTGTCTTGATTACATTTATTCAATGGGAGGAAAGTGATTAAACTAGCTTTAAACAAAATCGGCCTTGGTACAATTATTGGTAGCCTTAATAATTTTAAATGGAATGCAATTAAATTTCTATTAGTATTCAACTATATTTTGTTTTCTTTTGTGATCAGTTTATACCTCCAGACAAATTGAACAGGATGGTGAAGGAGCTACCTTCAAAGTTCATTCTTAGAGAAGTGCAGAAAAGAGTGACGTCATGGGGACACTTGATCTAACAACTATTAAATACTATTTACATGCCTACCAGTTGTTTAGGAGTTATCTAAAAAAAATGTTTTCTGTTTTACCTTCACCAGCGCTAAAATGCTGAGTCTGCTAAATGCTTATGTACCTGTGCTCTTAATCAAATGAGACTAAGATTTAGCTTTGGGCTACTTTTGGGTCTGGTGTGAAACAAAGATGAATATGTGAAAAAGCACCTCAAGCTAACAGTTAACTAAGGTGGAGGAGCTATGATGCATTACTGAGTTTTTGCAGTTGTAGGAGATTGTAAGAAAAAATGTAATTGGAATGAACAATAGGGCTTTTCTGGTGATACAGGCCACTCAAAGGAGCCTGCATTATGAGTCTGTTTCACCCCGCCACATTGTTTAGACACTTGTATACCAATCCATAGCTTAAGGTTAATTGCATTTCCTAAGGCAATTAAGAAGTAGCAATCTAACCACAACTTTTCAGCTGAAAGGATGATGACTCTACCTAGTGAGAAACAGCTGCCACTGTCTGGGAGATGCTACTAGAAAATCAAAAACGTAGTTTTTGTTTTTTTTGTTCAGCAGGATAACGATCCCAAGCATATGACCAAATTCATAAAAAAGTGGTTCACCAGATACAACATCAAACTTTTTGCATTCCCATTTTACTCCCTATACCTAAATCTAATAGAAAACTAAGTGGCTCAATGGGTACAGCATGTGCACCATACGCACAAGCTTTAGTCTTCAACGCAGTTGTCATGGGCTTGACCCCTGTAATTGCGCAATATCTAGCCCCGCCCTAAACCTCACAACTTCCATGGACTGACTACTGACCAGCTCTCCGTCTAACGGGTCCGGAAAATCCCTAAAACCCTCAAGTCTTACCCTGAGACAGGTCTAGGAGAGATAATCTGTCTAAGCTGGTGTCGAGAGAGACTCATCTAGCTTTTAACTGCCTACATTCCAAAAGTTATGACCCTTTTCAATTAAGAAACAATCAGCTGAGTAGCCCTCGCAACTGCATAACTTCAATAACCACTTTTGTAAACGGTAGCTCTCTCTCTATCAACAACGAGCACTTGTTACAGGCTTGACAGTTTTTAGTGACTCAGTATAAGCCCCAAGGTCATTATTTTACCAACACTAAAGGAAGGTCTGAAGTCACTACATTTCTAGTAAAATGTTCATAGGTTTCACACTAATTAGAAGAACCAAAATATAATAGATGACTCAATTAATTTCACTGTCCACAATTCTTATTATAATTTTTAATGCATCTTTATTAAGCAAGCTTTTAGCAGAGATAAGTGACAGACACGTTAATTACTAATGATTACAAATTAAGAATAAAATAAAAATTATTAAAATCACCTTCATCCTTCCCTAACTTCTTTCCCTACACTGTGTCACTAATTTAGTGAGCGAGACTTTGGGGTGCACTCAACTCATGATCTTGGCAACAGAAGGCTTCGATGTCCTTGGTTAGAGTTTTGTCTTTGTACGGCAAAATCCTCTTCTGAATAGAAGCAAAGCAGAACTGGTTGCCTTCTTCCGAACACTCAGATCTTCATCACTCTGTGACCTTTGTCCATTCACCAAGTCTGTTGCAGCGGTCTTGAGATCTTTGGGTTGAATGCAGAGCGGCGGTCGAATCAAGAACCAGGGTTGAGAGACGATGGTCTTATCCCCTTCTAGCAGCGGAGTCTTCACCTTCCCTTGGTTCCAGGGTGCGGTCCTCTGCTGATTTTCTGTCTGCATCTTCTTGTTGGCTTGACTTCAGCACCGGAGACTAAGAACACTTGTTCCTCTTTTCATGGGTTGTGTATGGGGTGATGGTTTATGTGACTTCTTGAACGTTCGATGGATTCGCGAAAAGTACAAAACCTTTCCACATCAGTCAACGCCTTGTTCCTTTTTTGTTGTTTGTCCACTGACCATCTGGATTCACTTCCTTAATCTGATTTGAAGAAAACCGTCTAGTTCCTCTTTGGAGTTCCCCTGCCTTCCTGCTCAGCTCAGACCCTTTACTGACCTTGACCTCTCCTCTAATTATAACACAGTCTGAGAACTACAGGGGTTGGACAATGAAACTGAAACACCTGGTTTTTGGTGTAGGGCCTCCTTTTGCGGCCAATACAGCGTCAAT
>CAEFZY010018613.1:0-33660 GCA_903066815.1 Brachyrhaphis roseni | reverse complement strand
TGTGTCTTGTGACGTATACTGTGCTGTCAGATCAGCACAGGCTGTCACCACCGGCAATCACATGACTGCGACTAGTCGACATGAAATGTAAAAACTCGCGAGACGTCCTAGAGTCGACTAGTCGAATAATTGGTTCAACCCCTAGCACCAACACAGTTGTTGCTGATGAAACAGGATGTAGTCCTCTGTGTTTTACATGGACTGATCATCAGTGTTGGATGTTAATAATTTGCTTGTTCATGATGTTATTGCCTGCATGTGTGTTTATGCTTTTTTTGCTGTATTTGAAATAAAATATTCCAGAACGAACATTTTGCTTATTTAAACATGATGTCTGAATAAACACTTTGTTACTCATTTTGACTACCATAATTTAGAGTTGTGTAGAAGCAAAAGCATTAAATTAGAACATATGTATTATTGTTTTACACAATGTTTTCATTTAATTGAATGCTTTTCATTGTTATATTTTTATAATGGATGAATTTATATTGTGAAGACTTCTTCACAATATTAGGAGAACTGTGAAGAAGTCTAATTTATTGAACAGGGGACTTGCATTCCAACATGTTGTAAATGTTTTTGCAGATGCTTCTTTGAAAGGAAAATCAGTGTTGCTGGTAGGAGGACAAGGACCACTCAGGTTGGCCCTACAGAGCCTGATTGAAAGAAGTGGGATGACGGTTCAAACAAATCATTGGAACTCAAAGAGCTTGAAGGCACAGGTTTGTCAAGACACATTTTACCTTTTTTTGATACCATTCTGCTATGCTAGTAAGTGACCACAAGGAGGCACTATTTGCTTCATAAAGTGTGATCCTAACTAAAGTGATAATTTTTTCCAACTTATATTGATGCGTGTTTTTGTTCGCCTGTAATTTGTCTGAGTTGCAAAACAAATTCTTAGTCATGTGCTTTCCCTTCTTTCTTCATTAGGTAATGCAGGCTGATGCTGTGTTTCTTTTAAGTGTGGGAAACATGGACATCCCGCCATCCTGGGCTCGACCAGAGACGGTCATCATTCACTGCGAGTCGGCCTTGGAGTCAGGTATGACTGATTACGTTCTACATGCCTCCATCTGAGCAGTAAGTTAACTTGACGAAGCATTTCTTTCCACTTTTAAAAGATTAGTTTATTTATAAAGCACAATCAAGATCTATGATGTACAAAATAATATTTGAAATACAGGATGGAAACAAATCAGAAAGACCTAATCTATTCTCTGGCAAACTGGGAGCCAGCAAAGAGAAACAAAGTCTGTTATTTGCTCTAATTTGCATGCTCGACAAATGGCTGCTTGTTAGGTGTGATGGTAAGTGCATTGCAGTAATCAAAGTGAATAGAGATAAATGCATGAATAATTTACTTAAATATTCACTCTGACAACTCTTGTTTTAACTGAGCAATCTACTTAACTGGGAAAACCTTTTTGCTGAACATATTTTATTTTTGTGGAAACTGTGTCCATAATAATAAAGTTTCATTGTAGATGCGTCAGAGATCCCTCTGGGGCACATAGACGTCCATAGATTTAATAATTTCAATACTTTTTTTCTTTTTTGTATGTATATTAGTACAAGTAAATTTCTGCTTGTTTTGCATGATATGAAATCCAGATGACGACCTCATTGACTTGCCTTCACCATCTGGATTAGCATACCTCACAGCTGCCTACAGAGCACAGGTCTGTTCTGTTCCTTTTTTAAGTTCTTTTTTTAACTTCTCTTTTACTGTATGTGCCTCAGACAACAATCTAATACTTTTAAAAACCTTAATTTCCATTTATTTATTTTTCCCTATTAGAACGTGATACATGGCTGCTGTCGGTGGCTCCAGGAGCAGCAGTACAGACCCTGGAATCTGTACAGCCATAAACTTCAACCATTAAACCCTGTTCCAACGTATGGACTTCCAAATTTTAACACATAAAATTAGGACTTCCCATACATAACTGTTTTTATTGTGCATGTGCACCACAGACATTGTTAGACTGTGCTTTTAAAATGAATCTGTCATGTTGTCATGGTATTCAAACATAACAAAAAATTCCTCATCTGCTGTTTTAGTGACATTGAGATCTCAAGGGCTCAGACACCAAAACCTGTAACTCAGCTGGCTGAGGAAATTGGTTTGCTGCCAGAGGAGCTTGAAGCTTATGGGAGGAACAAAGCCAAGGTCCAACTCTCCCTCTTGGACCGCCTCCACTCACAGCCTGATGGCAAATATGTTCTGGTTGCTGGGTGAGTGTCATCACATAAATGAATATTGAATTTCCCATGAACAGTATTTCGGAGTTCAGACACAGCTTGAGAAGCATAAACCACAATCTGAAGACAAAGATAAAAAGAAATACATTATAAAACTTCCTTTTGTTTGTATATTTAGCATAACACCAACTCCATTTGGAGAAGGTAAAACCACAGTGACTGTAGGTCTGGTTCAGGCTTTGTCTGCCCACCTCAAGCTCAACTCCTTTGCCTGCCTTCGACAGCCTTCTCAAGGACCGACCTTTGGAGTTAAAGGTTAGAATTAATGGGTATTGGATGCATCCTCTCCGGATTTTTTTTTTTTTTTTTACTATATTAAGAAGGTAAACATTGGTTGGTCATAGAAATAGCCATTCCAAAAACAAATGTTGTATTTGAAATGATAATGCTTGTGATAAGGGTTGTGGTTGTTTTTACTAAATGCATTAAATCATGGAATCTGGAGGTGATCTTAAACATCGGGATTAATGAAACTGTTTTTTTTTTTGGGTGGAGTAGTTCATTTAGAGTCTAACACTCACCAGTTGTCCTGTTGTCTTTCTTTAACTGTTCTACCTCTGCTTTGTGCCTAGGGGGAGCTGCAGGAGGAGGTTATGCCCAGGTCATCCCTATGGAGGAGGTAAGACGTATTGACGGGCAGAACTAGAGAAGACTTTAAAGATCTGAGATATGCAGAGACAAGGCATTATAAAAAAAAAAAAAGTCATCCACACATTTCTGCAAAGCTGTTACTATATGCTTTACACAAAGAGGGATAAGAGTCGTAGAGGGGACGAGGGGTGCTGAGGAGTAGAGTTGAAAAGCTCCAGACTTTTCTCTCTACAACAAGCCAGCTTTCTTTTTTCAGTCTCTAATTTCACTTCCATAAGGATAACTTATTATTAGACCTGAAGAATCTGTTTTCATGTTGACTTGGAATGACTGGAGATCAGCTTATGAGAAACTTAAAATTCTGTTCTTTTTCTAACCATTACCATTTTTATTATTACTAACAAGCTTTGCAATCCAGTCCTTCACAAAATGTCTTTTTTTTTTTTTTTTTTTCCACCCATAAAACACCTTGAACTCCCCCATCAGTTCAACCTCCATTTGACTGGTGACATCCATGCCATCACAGCAGCTAACAACCTGCTGGCGGCAGCCATCGATGCCAGGATGCTCCATGAGGCAACGCAGTCTGACAAGGTGACTGTAAATTAAGTACAAATGCGTAATTTTCTGATAGTATTTGGTTTATTAAGAAAATAAGTAAATCTAACATTTCCAGCTTAAAATTTGTTCAAAATGTATTTGTATTTAAAAAAAACTAACATTTTTTTTCTCATGTAGTCCCTGTTCAATAGATTGGTTCCTTCTGTATATGGAGTTAGAAAATTCTCTCCCATCCAGATCTCCAGGCTTCGGGTAAGTCTAAATACTGCAATATGCAAAGTTCTTGACCGCATAATACAATTGATGGATGATTGCTCTCTCCACTAGGGGTGCTCAGTTTACCTTTTAAAATACTCTATATTAATATATTTAAGTTATTTCTGTTAAGTTTTGTGTATATTTTTTTAGAATAATCATTCCTACTGAACATTTTGTAATCTGGCAGTAAAATCTTCAGATTTTTATAATCCTGTTTGCATTTTTTATATTTCCAAAACAGAGAAAATCGGATGACTGTATTTGCTTGAGTCCATTGACAAACCTAAATGTTGCATTTACCCAATACTTTTTTTTTCTTCAAAATGCATAGAGAGGAATCCAAAATCTGTCTTTTTTTTTTTTTGTTCTCCTCTCCATTTCAGCGTCTTGGTATCAATAAAACTGATCCTGCCTCTCTCACATCAGAAGAAATCAGCAGCTTTGTGCGCCTTGATCTCGATCCTTCACAAATTACCTGGCAGAGAGGTATTTGTAGCAAACTCTTAAGACATACTGTAGAGCTGTTTCTTAAATCTGAAAAATAGTTGAGCTTAACCTTTTACTTGCTTTTAGCTATTATTTCAAACATTTGAAATTTTATGTACCACATTCTGCAGCAAAATGTTAAAATTATGCATTCATTTATCAGATTTGATAATTTATAAGTCAACATTTATTATTGTTTACCACACTCTGTTCATACTAGCTGCAGAAAACTCTGCTCACTCAGTTGTAACTAAAAAAAACATACATGGGCAAATCTAAATGATTTGTAAATGTTCTCCAGTATTGCATTTATTTGGATTAAGAGACAGACTAAACAACTAAACTGGCTGGTCCCAGAGCAACAAACAGGTGGGGATCGCTTGGCATTGCTGCAGAGGGACAAACAGCAGAGTTAAAACAACATGACTTGGACTTATTCTGAAGTATTATAAAGTCCGTATAAATACGTTACCATTAGGGAGAAACATCGGAGCCAGCCATTGATCCATCCCTGGTTAACGCACCTTAAAATCCTAAATGGTCCTCTTTGTGTTGCATCCTGAAGTTTTTTGTGTTAAATGAATGCTACACATGTAATTAATCATATTTCTATACCAGAGTGAGTTTAGGATTGCTGTTGGGGCGCTACGTTACCTACAGCAATGTTAGTTTAAATTTGTCAATGACACAAAGCAGCTGGGCGCTGCTATGACTGATGTGGTATTTATCCCAGTGGCTGCAGAGGCCATTTTTAAGAAAAAGTCCTTGAGATTAAAAAAACAGTTGAGTTTAAGCGTGACAGAGAAATATGTCTTTTTTCCCCCTCTATTTTTTATTGCACTAAAGGACCCAGTGAATACTGCTTAGCTAACAGGGATCCCAGCTGCTGAGAACCACAAAGAAGCCACAAAGAAAACTTTCTTAGCCACAAATTTGAAGACTTATTTTCTGTGCTGAAGTAGGAGACTTTGACTGATTACACTGCTTATCTTAAAATAGAAAATACATTTGCTGCAGACTCATCAGTTTTAAATAGATGGAGGAATTAAAAGATTATGCTAATTTTTGCATCTGACATGTCTGGAAAACCCCAAAGTACTTAAAGAAATGCTGTTGTTGGTTTGATGAATTTATTGAATAAGTCAAAATATTTACCATATTTTTGTCTTTATGATCTTGATCACCAAAAGATTAAATGGCCAAGTACGATCTCTGGGCAATCAATGGGTTCATTTCTAATCCAAATCTGCAAATGTGCATTTATAATTTATAGGACTTGTCACTTTCATTATTGTGAGCTAATATGAAATTTTGCTTTTTCAGTTGCTGATACAAATGACCGTTTCTTGAGGAAAATCACAGTGGGACAGGCAAGCACTGAAAAAGGACAGATCAGAGAGGTATGGTGGTTTAATGTCATGAATCGTCTGACACTGTTATTTCCTAATTACATTAATTAATTTAAAATTTTAAACATGAGAATTTGTTTAAAAGTGAAGAACCAATAGTTTTTAGTTTAATGCGTTAATCTGACCTCATGGTCTTCTAGTCTTTAGTCATAATACAGTATCCGAACTCCTTGTTGATTTAAAATGTTTTTTACTTACTTGCCTACTATTTAACGCTCCAAAACAATGTGTGAAGAAAAAAAAATGCATAGTAACATTTTCATGTTATTGTGGTATTAAAGTATTTTTAAAAATGTGTGATTTATTTACAAGAGAAACTTCTTTATTTGAGCAAATGCTAAATTAATATCACATAAATTGTTGGTTATGAAGCTACTTGTTAATGTAACATTTTTATTTTAATTGTCATTGATTTTGAAGCTGGAACCAAGATCAAGCCAACCCTCATTAAATTTAGTAATGATTTTCAAGTGCTTGTTGTCGTTTACCTTTTTGCTATTCTCTTCTCTGTAGAGTAACACAAGTGTACCAGACTGACTTTTGCTGGCTTATTAGTCAGGTGATTTATTTTTTTAGTATTAGCGCTCAGCTGTGTTTTAAAACCGCATAAGTAGGAGTAGTATGAGTAAATGGTGGTGCTCCTTTAGTTTCTATGCAATAACTGTTTGACATAATTCTAAATTCTCAAATGTAAGATAGAGAAGTGCTTGGGAGTCTTCTTTCAGCCAGCTCACTGGAAGTGCACAGCAACAGGTGGAGGAAGAGCATCGCTGCATTCATCTGTAGAAAACTTTGGTTATGCAATGATTTTCTCTGGCATCTCGTTGAAGTGTCATTAAAGCATATTAACAGTTTAATGAATTATTATTATTTTTTTAAGCTAGCTTTTTAATCCTCCTTGAACCTCGATGACGTTAACAGGGCCACACCTACGCTCCACCGCACTCTCTGTGATGCTGCCCAGCTGTACTTTAGCCACATATCAACAGTAATGACAGCTAAATGAAATTTAGCGAATAAACAGTTCAGGTCCATGGGAAGCAAGCAGCCTTAAGTGAAAGCAAATGTTTACACAAGAAGGAAAATGACCCACCCATACACACACAGCTACACTCTTCCACACCCACCTGAAATAACCCCCTAAGCTGTCTCAGCATATGCTTATATTTACTGCCATTCATTCTGTTTCATTCCTTTGGCCTCTACCTTCCTCCACTACTGGATACCCTATAGCCCCTTAGGGTATTATGACTGGGAGCGGGAGGGGAGATCCTGAGGTCCTTGTTGGATTAATGTGGCTCAAGACATGTTTCTCTCTCTTTGTTAATGTGTGTGTGTGTGTACACGCGTGTACACGTGTGCGCTTGAGAGTCATGTAATGAAGACATCCACTGTTATCTGCTTCCCTTTTTAAATGACCACTTATTCACTCATGTTCTTCTCCAAGTCTTTTTAGTTTCACATAAATTACAAAAGAATCTCTCATTGAAATGAGTTAAACGTGTTTCTGGTTACATTCTCTCCATCAAATCATCACTGCAAACTGGGCTGCATTCATAATCCATATTTTGTTGCCCATGCAAAAAGAAAAAAACAGGTGACTAAAGGGATTTAAAAAAATTTTTTTTAAAAAAACCTTAGCGCCACAGTGTTATTTCTGTTGTCTTGAGAAATATTCTATTGATATAAATTCATTAGTGTTTAGACTCTCAAATCTGTCTTTATGTAACGGGGTGCTTTTTACAGCACAGTTTTAAAAAGGTAAGAGTGAGAATTATTGTGCATGGTTGTTTTGATTGTGCCGTCCTTGCAAAAATGTAACTTATGTTTTCTCTCGACGTTTAGACTGGTTTTGACATTGCAGTAGCCAGTGAAATCATGGCTATTCTGGCCCTCGCGGATAACCTAAAGGACATGAAGAACAGATTGGCTCGCATGGTGGTGGGATCCAGTCGCTCTGGAGAACCTGTCACAGCGGAGGACTTGGTGGGTTTTAGGCAGAAATTATTTCATCCCAAAGAATGTTCTAACTCAACCTCCCAGTGTTTGCTTCATATCTGTAAGCATTTTGATTGAAAGATTGCTTAAAAAATGTTGGGACTTAATGGAAAATTTATATTTGGCTCTTGTTTGAACAAAAATATAAAAATGAAAGTGTCTGGCTAAACCAGGTACAGTACTTATTAGATATACTTATTACAGATAAGTATATCTGTAATACAGATAAGTATATCTGCAGATGGAGTCTTTCCATAAATATGGATTCTTAATTCCAATTTGCTTGATTTTATGGTCAATGGAAACAGTCAGTGAATTAAAAGATGGGCTGAGATAAATATTGTTTAACATCATGTTGGATCTTGCTGTCCTCCTTACTGCTTGTAATAAGACTTTTTGTTGATTGTACCTTTATCTTTTTCCTTTGGCCTGTTTTCTGTTTCAAAACTGATAACTATTGATTTGAGTGTATAATTTTTTAACATTTTACAAAATGTCTGTAATTTGATTGTGTACCGTAATTCTTCCTCCCTGCAATTTTCCACCAGTCAGTTAAAAAAAAAAAAGTATGCTTTCTGGGTCAGACACACTAATGCTTAACTCCCTCCACCCATGTTAATTCAAAACAACATGTGCAGTTTGCTTGTATCTCATGAATAGGATGTTAAGCAGAGTCTTCCTGCTTCTTGCATTGTCGGCCTTCACTTTCTCACACGACTGCAATGTTTGAGAGCAATAGACAAACAAATTGACCACAGTTCACAGGGGTACAGTTTTTATTTTATTTTTTTGCTCATATTTGAGGATTTGGCATATAACCATAAACTATAGTGTAGAAATGGAAGTATGGAAATTATTTAGTACAGTTAATTATAAACAATTACAATTCCTTGGTTTATTTTGGATGCTTTTAAATTTTTGGCCTGTTGTTCATAAAGTCTTTGTTTCCAACAGCTATCCTCATTTTTCATTCTTTCTTGTCTGACAGGGTGTAAGTGGTGCCCTTGCAGTGCTAATGAAAGATGCTATCAAGCCCACACTGATGCAGACCCTTGAGGTGAGAAAAACACATAATCTCATTTATTGATTGAATTTGTTCATGTGCATGTGTAGTTAAGCACAAAATGTTAACTATTTGTACTCCTACTCCTTTAATGTGACAAACCTGTTGCTTCAAAACTGAAGAAATATTCAAGTTTTTGCATTGCCCAGGCAGAGTCCTAACTTAGAACACAGGAATAGAGCTAAAGATGAGGGTGATGACAAAGAGACCTTCCAACTTGAAAGACTTTTAAGGAGGAATAAATGTAGTGGGTATCCCAACTGTTTATTCATGATTGCCATGTATCTGTAGGCATAATGTACAATGAAAGTTTCTAACCCTACAGGAATGAAGACTATTTTTCACTTAAGCTGTGATATCTGGTGTGATAACTAGATGAACAGATAATACACTTGGATGTAAACTAGGGTGACCAAACGTCCGTATTTCCCGGGACATGTCTGTATTTCACGTCCTGTCCCGGGTTTTTTTTAGAAAGTGAGGAAATGTCCTGTTTTTGAAATTACCTTCATTGGACCATGAAATTTACAGGCACTAGGGCACGGCGCTGCGTGTCAGTGCGGGCAGCCCTTTTCTTAATCAGAAGATAGATGGCGTGGCTGTCAGTACGCCAACAACATTACGTCCTCTTTTTTGTGTGTCCGCCCGGGGGTGGGGGCTTTTGTGAAAGGAAAATGTCCTCCTTTTCAGAAACCCGCACCCCCGCTCCAAGGTGTCCTGGTTTTCCCAAATGAAAATATGGTCACCCTAATGTAAACTCTTTGTTTCAGGCTGAAAAATGCTGCACAATGTTTTTTCTTTGTTTTCTTGGACTGATATAAAACTGAAATTTTCAATGTTAACAGTCATGCATCATCTTGCTTTTTGTTTCTTTTTTATATATATACTTAAACTGACATTTTTTTGTTTATTTGTTCCTTGTTGAACAAGAAGTTTGATCACATCTTCCAAGTGGGAAAAATAAACACAGCTTGTCACACGCACTGTGTATTCTGAGCGTGTGGAGGGGAAGGGGGTAGTTTTGTATGGAGCAAATATTTTGTTACTCTTTGGGTTTTTGTTTTTGGAGGAAGCTCTACGGCCCTGCTGTGTGAAACCATTTCCTGTGTGGGCTTCCTGTGATTCTGGTCAGGGAGCTGGTATCGGGACCAACCCGACCTCAGAGCTGCATGAGAACTTTCCACCGAACTTGACCAATTATTCCCCTTTTTGCCCTCTTGACTTGTGCTGGTGGTGAACACAGATTCACTCATGAAACTAGAGCTCGTATCTGAAAACATGTGTTTTGTTGTAGTGGACTTGTCTTTATATCAGATGGGATGGATTCTAAAAGAGACTGAGCATAATGAGAAGAGATTTTTATTTTATTTTTTACCTACTCCCTGTGTACGTGTCTGTTTAGCAGACCTCTGCCATTCTTTGAGGTTTTCCAAACATCCTCTCTCCACAGGGTTTCAGAAAACAACTCCAGGCATCTTTCCTGAGGGGGAGACTGGAGAACGTAGCATAAACTGAGCCTCTTGAGTCCTGATGCTGCCTCATGTCAAAGGTTACTGGAGTTGTGCATGATTTTGCAGCTGGTATAATGCACAAGTTGCTCAAAATGAGGAAATATTGACATGATCTCGATGTTCCTGTTACGTTAATCTTCCTTCCCGGCCTTCATTATCCCATTGAACACTTGGGGATTTGACACTCAGGGCTTTCATCACTCTGCTGTCCCTAATGCTTTCCACCTCCTGAAAGAGGTGGAAAGAGTGAAAGTTCAGGGGTTGCAAATGGACATTATTCCGGTTGTTTGACGTTTACATTTATGTTGAAAACATGAATGACAAGCATGGAATAAAATCATTTTCCAACCGTGCACTTAGTTTCCTCCTGCAGTAAATGCGGATCTGATTCATGCAACTTTCTCAACCACTCAAAAAAAGCAAACAATTGGCAGCTTTTCCCAGAGCCTTGTTTCACCCAGATTTGCTCCTCTGAGGGAAGGCTGTTTATGCAGGCAGCATAGAGGTATGCAAACAAAGCCTTAGAAAATCATATTAGACTGTCCCATCCTTCCTTTTTCCTCTCTTAAGGAATCCACATTCAGTGTAACAATAGGTCAGCTGGCTTTCAGGGAGTTTTTTTTAGTCACAAAGTTGTCGCCTTTTTAGAGTCCAACATGATTGTGTTGGTATTTTGCTCTTGAAGAATAGCAATTGTCTTCAGTCATGCATGCATTTGTGAAAGCCAGCTATAAACTCAAGGATCTGTGAGAGTCATTCAGAGCTTTCTACTTATAACATCCTTGTGGCTAAGGAGTTTGTTTTTTCTGTGGGGTTTTTTTATTGTATTTTTTTTGTCTGTTACTTTGCAGACCCATAGTATACGACAAATGTATTTTATTTCACTTATATGTTATCATATTTTGTAACGGAAGTGATCAGATCATAAAAATATTAACAAAATAATCAGTTTTTTAGGATAAGATAAATCAATATAATTTTCAGACTATATTAACTATCTGTCAAGAATAAAAAGTCCTGAGCAGGTAAAAATGTTCATGGGCAGCATTTTATTTCCAAAGAGTCTAGACAAAAATATGTACGTTAGACCATAGAGTTGGTGTGATTTTAAAAATGTTTTCTGTTTAATAACTTACTTTTTAAAGCCTTGTTCTTTGTTGGTAGCAGACTTATAGGCCAATTGAGCAGTAGTCATGTTTTAGTTCTTGTTTCAGGATTTTGTTTGTTGCTGTAAAGAAAGTTACATCAATTTAAGTAGCAGCAGGAGAAACCGGCTCTTAAGGCGCTCCTTCAGCTTGTTTGTGTTCAATCTTTAGAGCATAATCTGCATCAACACTTGGAAGTAAGGACCCAGACTTGGGTTGACATGCCAGTCAAGCACCTCTTAACTTGTCTCTGCTGGTCAGACAAACACTTAGCCAGCCGAAGTGCATTCAAACCCCACTATTTACTCTGAAGTGTAAGTGAAAGTTATTCTTTTTAGTAAAGAAAGAAACTGTTGGTATTTCGGCCAGGCTTGGGAAGTTGCTAGGGTTACACTGTTTTCTAAACTGTTGTATGTTTGTATGCCCCTCTAATTGTTGCAGGGTACACCAGTGTTTGTCCATGCAGGGCCCTTTGCCAACATCGCCCATGGCAGCTCCTCAGTGCTGGCAGACAAGCTGGCTTTGAAGTTGGTTGGACGGGACGGCTATGTAGGTAAGATCCTTACAGAAAGATCACACACACAAACGCACAGCCACAAGCCCTCAGGAAGGACAGTAGAACTAGATGAGCTTTGCTTTTAAAACCACAGCTGGTGGGATGAAATTATGATTTAGGATTAAGATTGACCACAGTGATGAACTTCATCTGTTGCAACATTTGGCTTTTATCCATCTTCATTTTTGGTTGTGGCTCTGTTCCACCTGGCTCTGATGGACTGCTGTAGTATCCTCCTCTGGTCTTCTACTGCTTTGTAGAAGACCAGAGTGTGCAAAAACACCAGAGAGGAAGGAAGCAAGTTGATAATCTTAAGAGGCCCAGGAATGCTTTAGAGTAAACCACACTAATCCCTTCAATGTCGAAGCACACTTGAGTATTTAACATTTTATCTGTCCACATCTAGCCTGCTGCTCGTTTTGTCTTGATTTCCTGTGACACAGACTACGTTTGGAATGCCTGAGTTTTCCAGGTGTATTCAGTATACATGCAGTTATTACTCAAGGGTTTATTTCTAAGAGTTTGACCAATGTTTTCTGTATAAAAGGATATATGCTGCATTTATTCAAACTGTCACTTGCTGTGTAAGCAGAGAATTGAATTTCCAACATGTGGCTGAGGATTCTTGTGTGCTTTAGGCCTCAGCTTCTCTCCACCCCAATTGTTTTCCATCTGTCTATCTTAATCCCCCCTCCTCTGTCCTTGTGTTTGTTACCTGACTCTCAGATATGCCAAGAACTCGACCTCCCTTGTTTTTCCTCCCCAGGCAGCTCTTTTTAAAAAAAAACAAAACAAAAAAAAACTCCACCTATTTTAGCTAATGAAGCACAAGTATTTTTTTTTGTTTTCTTTTGCATGGCCATTGAAGATATACAAGCTAAGATTTTTCACAATTTTAGGTCTTGCATCGCCCTCCGGTATGTGCTTTGATATATAAGCTTAAATTTGTTAATCAGATCAGGTTTACTTTGATGAATAAATGAGGATTATCTTATTCTTTGATGTACTGTTGAATTCAGAGTACCGTAGTTTTTTAAAAAGGAGAGTTGGTCAAAATAGTAATTGGCAGCTCGGACATCAAAGAAAACTCGAAACCTATGTTGTTTAAAAAAAAAAAAAACTAAAGTAATGTACGTGAATGCTACAGCTTTTAAAATAACTAATTTAGTGTTTGTTTTTGTTTTAAGTAAGGCTGGTTTTTAAGTTTGCATGTGAGAGGATGACATCCTGGTGATATTTTTAATCAAGATCCGATCTTCAGAAAACCTGTTATTGGAAAGTTGAATTTTGCTCACAAAGAAGACTTTAGAGGACTGTTTTGACATCCATTTCTATAAAATGTTCTTAATAATGCTAAAGAGTTTGGGCTTTTCTCACACATGCAAAGACAATTCAAATCTTTTGTTCTTCTCTCTAAGTTATAGTATGGACCATGAAACAAGTGAGACCGCGAAGATGGCAGCTGTAACAACGAGAATCTGCGTCTTACTTTTTTTCATTTGAGGAATGGCTTGTTCTGATGAGAATGGCAGCCAGTCGCTTTGTGACTCAAAATTGAAAACACTGCTGCATACAAAACATCAAACATGTTATGTAGTAGAGGTCAAAACTAAAAGAAGACATGTTTTTTTTTTTGGTTTGTGTGCAAGTTGTCTTAAAATTACGCTATGGCAGCACCAGAAATTAAGAACTGAAGTTGGGACATCTGCCAAGATCCCAGAGTCAAATCTGTGTGATCCTGAGCTTTTTTTCAGAAAATGACTTTAGTTTTTTGTTGTTTTTTTTTTTGTTTTTTTTTGATTAACTAATAAAGGGCAGGTATTTTTATTAGTTTGTCTTCCACTCTTCTTTTTATTTTATATTTTTTTAATTGGCTTTGTTTTGTGGGTGGTGGACTTTCCGTCCATTTTAATTCCCCCTGAAGGAAATACTTGAACCTTTTGTGACCTCAGATGTTTGAGGGGATCATAGTGATATTACTTATGGTCATGCTATATCATGCTTCTTGTTATTGTGGTCCGCTTTGGAATCTGGGATTAACATGAAGAATTGCTGCTCTCTGTGGGGAGGAGGGTGGAAATCTGGGAATCCCACACACCAGATGTGTGTGATTCCTATATCATCAGCTGTCTGGATTACAAACTACAAAAAACCCCTCGCTCCTACTTTCAGGACAATTTCCCACGTTAAAAAATCTGCTTAAAGGATTATATATATATATAAAAAAAACGTCGAGTCTGTTTTTACATGTTTAGACAGATTGATTTATCTTTAAATATGAAGGTTTTAATTAGATGGTGGCTGGAAAAAATGTTTATTTAAGGTGCTATTGCAAGAAAGACTGGATCAGTTTTTCTTGTTCATTTCAAACAACTTTAATGTTTTACTTTGGAAAATATGTATAGACAGTTAATGGTGGTATCAATGTTCCTTAATTTGCAGCAGTGCTGTTAGTAACGAGCCTTTGTTTTAATTCCAACTCTATGGTCAAATCTAAAACTTTGCTTTCATTCTCATGCTTTTTATGACATCAAGTGACAGCCTAACTTTACAGCTAGTAAAGCTGCAAATTTACTGTAAAGGATAAAAATCTGCTCACGTGTATCTCCTATGTTTAAAAATATTTTCTGTCTGGGAGGAGGACTCTTTTAAAGAGCTACATATTTTGGAGCTTGCTTCCAGAAACTTATTGGGTAGATCCTTCCTTGTAGGGATAAATTGACAGCTTTCCATCAAAACTTAACAGACAACTCAAAGCTGCCTGCACATCACTAGACGAAGTAATGTTAATCGCTTAATATATACACACTCAAATGACTCGGAAGAGGAAACTACATCTGAGCAAAGCCTGTAGACTTCTTGTTTTCTAGGTTTCTCAAGAGGCCTGGTTCAGTGCTGCCCATATCAGAGACCCTCTGTCTTTTAGAAAGCACTTAGCTTGAACCCATTACTCAGTGCATTACTACTACTCAGACAGAAAGCTGTCTCTCCTAATGTTCTGCACTCTTGGTGAAGACTTGATGAGCTCATCTGTTCGTTTTTTTTTTTTTTTTTATTATTATTATTGAGGTCAACTTTGATTTATATACAAAGTTGTATATAAATCAGCTGCAGTATTATCAATAAACAGATAAGGTGGAACATTAAGCAATATTGACAGATGACAGTCACACAATCAACTTTTTTTCCAGAATCCACCTTAAATGTTTTTCTCAGTTCAGCATCTGTGATTCAATGCAAACCATCATTCTTTAAACAGTTTGCTCAATCTTCATTTTATTCATATTGCTAAAAAAGTGCTACTATCATACGTGCATGTCTTCCTCCAGTGACCGAAGCTGGGTTTGGTGCAGACATCGGCATGGAGAAATTCTTTAATATCAAATGTCGGGCGTCGGGTTTGAGGCCCAATGTGATGGTGCTGGTTGCAACTGTTCGAGCACTGAAGATGCATGGAGGTGGCCCAAATGTAAGCTTATGCATTATGACCAGCACATTTAAAGTAATAGACTTACAATTTTATAGTATCAGCTTCCTTCCTTTTCATTAATTACTTTGAATGTATAGCACAATGACGGTTATTACAATTATTTTTCTGTTTCCAATTATCTGCTTTGCTGTGTTTTAGGTGTCAGCTGGTGCTCCTCTTCCCAAAGAGTACATCGATGAGGTACGAGCTTAAAATATCAGTGTGCATAGAAACATAAAGCATAAAGGAGAAAATGAGATGAGCATGAAAGTGTATATGAGCTGATTGGTTGTTTTGTACATGGCTTCCAATCAAATGAAAATAAATGGCCTGGCATGTTTTTAATTTCATTTAGTTTTTAATTTCATTTAGTCAACGGTTCATGATGTTGCCATCACAATTAAAGCCACTTAAAAAAGACTGTACATGAAACAGGACATGAGATGACATGTCCTGTGCGCCACATTGTGGAATGTGGCACACATTAATTTTATTTTATTTTTTTCTGAAAATGAGCCTCTGTCTCCAGAGGCCAGCAGCAAAATAGATTTCTACAATCAACAAGTGAGATCACTGCTGCTGTAATAACTGACTGACACAGTGACAGGAATCATATAGCAGCCCTCACTCGTACCGCCATAAGGTTTATAGTTGTCCTGAGCTAACATGCTTTGTTGCTGCGGCTTTATTTTCAGCCACAGTCAGAGCCCCACCTGTAAGAGTAGATAAGCATGAACATGGTCATTTGATTATCAGCTCAAACAGAACATTAGTTTGTGGTTTCCTGGTATGTGAGGCACAGCTGAAGGGAGGTGCAATTCTGTTTGTGTGTGCAGTGTGTGTGTTTATTGATACCTGGCCAGAATCCCTGGACTCCGAGGCCGATTCAGCTGTGTAAATAATCACACAGTGTAAGTTAATTATGACGCTTGTAATAAAAACCAGAAGTACAGAGAAAAGTAGAACCAGGGATGTGCATTAATTGGACTTGTATGGACATGGTTACCAAAGTCTGCAGGGACTCAGAGAAACACACACATGCACACACAAAGTCCAAGACTAGATTTCTATATGCAGTCAATTCATTCTCCTTTGGAGTAGCTGCCATTTTGGTGTAGAGGATAATGGCAGGATAACAGATGGTACAGAGTGAAATATTTTATCAGAGTTCATTACCAGAGTAAGTATGACAGAATAAATCTTAATATCTCTAAATAAATTTAAAAGTGACCATTTTAGCCTCAAAACTGTTATAAAGGAAAGTAAATTTGTTTTGGCTCCTCATCTAAATTGTTGAACAAGAAATGACTGCATTTAAGCTTGACTTCCTCTGAAATCGCAAATTTTCTGTGTGAGAGAGCAACTCCTCTCTCTCCAATTTAATTTACCAGTTACAACTCAACTTGATGCTCAGTATTACGGGAACCATGGTACTAGAGCTTGTATGTATTGTTATTTGGGGGAAAAAATATACACATTTTCCTTTCTCTTCAGTTGTATACTACTTTTTACCATATACAGTCCCAATATAACTAGTTGTCCCAAAGTTACAAGAAGAAAACGGCTTTAATACTAATGAAAAGTATTTTAAATAAAAATACCATAATATATACATTTTTTTAGATCTCTAAGTTGTTTGTTTTTTTCTTGTAGAACCTGAGCCTTGTTGCAGGTGGTTGCCATAGCAATCTTAAGAGACAAATCCAGAATGCTCACCTCTTTGGCGTTCCTGTAGTGGTGGCACTAAACGTTTTCAAGTAAGACAAACTTTTAGAAATCCAGAACTACCGATGTTCGTTATTTATTGCATTATTTAGTACAAAAAACATTATTTCTGCTTTGTTCATTGTACATCCTCACATCATTCACGTCTCACAATGTCACCACTGTAATCTCTCAGGACCGACACTCAGGCGGAGATTGACCTGGTGTGTCAGCTCGCCAAGGAGTGCGGTGCTTCTGACGCCGTGCCGTGTCGGCACTGGTCGCAGGGTGGGCGGGGCTCTCTAGAGCTGGCCATGGCGGTGAAAGAGGCAGCTGGCAGACCCACAAATTTCCAGTTCCTGTATGATGCAGAGGTGAACACAGCTGTAATTTAACATTTTGTTGTATTACACTGCAATACTTTCATGTTTTATTTGCCTGTTTTTGGATACTGTTTGTACCTAATGTTAATTTATTTGTTTTCTCCAAACACTGTGGATGTACAAAAAGAATCAGCTGTTTTGAGTTAGTCAGATTGAGTAATTGTGACTTAAATTAACTCGACTTTCCCCATTTACAGTAAGCTTATCTCCCTTTGCAAGAGTACAACAGTGAACATTGAGTTCAAACTCTTAGATAAACCAAAAGATTAGTTTGCATTATTCAGTCCTAAAGTTGTATCCCTCAGTTCATCACTGATGGATTCTGAAAACATTTTATTTTAAACGTACCGTCTTTTTCATTGCGTTGCCTTTGAACCTTATTGCTTAGTCGTGTTCTTTTTATTGCACTGAATCTGTATTTTGCTACAAAAGCATTGATGTTAACTCCATACAGATGTGTACTCTATTTACTTGATCTAATTTTCCCTCCTTCCCTCCTTCCTCCTTCCTTTCTGTGTGTGTATATCCACCTTTTGCTGACGCGCCCCCTTTCCCACAGATGCCGATCCTGGAGAAGATCAGAACAATAGCCCAGAAGGTGTATGGAGCTGAGGACATCGATCTGTCTCCAGAGGCTAGCAGCAAAATAGATTACTACAATCAACAAGTGAGATCACTGCTGCTGTAATAACACAGTGACAGGAATCATGTAGCAACCCTCACTCGTACCGTTTAACCCTTTCTTTCTTGTATTTAGGGTTATGGGTCTTTACCCATCTGCATGGCCAAGACTCATCTCTCCCTGTCCCACATGCCTGACAAGAAGGGCGCACCCACTGGATTTGTTTTGCCAATCAGAGACGTCCGTGCAAGCATTGGTGCAGGCTTCATTTTCCCACTGGTGGGAACGGTAAGTGGGCTGTTGGAAGGATTTACATGATAAAACTAGTCAGACACACCTTTGACGACTAAATATTATCCCTGGAAAATGGTTGATCTAATTTGGTTTAAAATTATGTCCTTAAGGGTTTTACAGAAATAAGGTCATCCATCCACCCCGTCCATCATTTCTGTCTGCCCCTCCAGTCATCCCTCCCTGTCTCTTTCTGCTCATTTGTTATTTATTCATGTGTCCATCTATGCATTTATTGCTCCACCTGGCTATCCATCAGTCCACCCATTCAGCCATTCATCCATGTCTGTCCTTCTTTCCACCTAATCATCAATCTAGTCTGTGGCGTTTGCAGCTTCCATATTTAAAGCCTGACTGCTGTTCAAATAACTTTCATAAATCAAAACTTTAAAAGCAAGTTTGAATGTTTAAGTTTGAAATGAATCTTGGCTTAAGCGGCTATAACTACCTGCTTCTTGCTGAAGGACGCCGAGACAATCTTTTTTTATTATTTGATGCAATCCAACTTTGACATTTGACCTAATGGCTACATGTGGCTGCTCTAAGTTAGTACAGTAACAAATTATAGATTAGAATCTTACATAGTCTCACATTTGGAGGATATTTTGCACTCTGTATATATTGATGTCAAATATTCATAAAATTAAGTGACTTGATTCTTGCTAAGCTAAAAAAGATTAAATATTTCCTCCTATGCCATATTACTATGTTGAAATATTGGTGAAAGTAAAGAGAATTTCTAAACGCCGCTATAGTTAAAATTTTATTTTAGGTCAAAGATTGAACAGGTGTTTTGGTTCCTTCTACATTTGTAAATTTTTTTCTATTTGGGGATTTTTACCATTGAATGTTAAGCAAAACCATCACATCACACCAAGCAATTTTTGTTTTTCAAATCATTTCTACTTTTTCTGCTTGTTGTATTATTGTTTTGAGGAATCATTTGCTGGGTGGAGCCCCTTGGCCATTGATGGGCCGGGCAGGAAGGAAGTCGCTTCCTGCGTTTTTCGCCTCCTGCTGTTTCACCAGCGTGCCCTTAGGGTCCGGTTTGGATATTTGGGGGCGTAGATGTCAACTGCTGGCCATGCTGAGCAACAACGTTGCTGGCATCCATCCCCTCTCCCTAAGCGCTCTTTGATCTGCCACTCACACAGTGACAACACTTAAACTTTGACTTCTTACTCAGAAAGGGAGTCTCTGATCTGTTCTCTGAACTCCTCAGCTGACTAGCATCAGATTGTTGTCGAAAGCTTATGTCTTGAAGAATAATGTCCATCTTAAAATGCCTAAATTAAATTTTTTGCATGTTTTTATATTTCCATTTGGATATCTGCCTCTAAAAACAGCCCAAGTACTTAAAAAAAACGCCCATGCATTTTTGGAAATAAGTTAATATTTCTTGGGATTTGGAAAATTTGTCTTTTCAAAAAACTCCCGATTGTTACCTAGCAACCCAAACTGAGCTCTAGCACATTTGGTCAGCTGGTTTTTCCAGAAACCACTTGTTTTTTAAAAGATGTACAGTTGTATAATTGCGCATCTGTTTGCAGCCATTTCACATTCGAGTGTAAACTTTGAGTTGATGGGCATGGTCAGCAGCCACTTATTTAAAGTGACAGAGGCCCTAAAACAACAGCACATTCTGAAAGAAGCACAAAATAGGCAGAACTGACCAGATTAAAATCTCATTATCTAACAATGATTTTGTGCAAAGAATGTAATGAGCATGTTTTCTATAGCCCAGAGAAGCATAATAGGTCACCTTTGAATCTGTTTCTAGAAGATGCAACATTCAAAGTGTTAGAAGAGAGCAGGAATGAAATATTTGCTGTATTTGGCACCAAGTAAAAAAAAAAAAAAAAACGTAAAACTTTTGAAGGGAGCTGACTGGAACAGGTGGAATAGAGTGTGTGGGAGTACTGGGTAGTCTCTATTACAATGGAAGGATTGGGGGTCTTGACTGGGTGAAGAATCATCCTGATGTCCTTCTTCAGATATGTCAGGGAGGAGTAGCAAACAGAACAATGAATCTCTGTGGTGTTGGGAAATTAACAGAACTGTTTAAGGCTGGATTATCTAAATGCTCCAAACTGATTTAAAAGATTTAAAAACCTGAACAAACACATAAAAGACAGCAGATTTGTAATGGGCTGCTATGTTTAGTCAATATAAATTAGTGCAGGGATTAGGAAAAGTTGGATCTCATCATCGTACAGTGGACCAATTTCAGTTCATAATCCTTTCACCTCTTCAGAAACTATTTTGCTGTTGACTGACTCTTCTCCAAGATCGCTGTGGGGTAGAATCCAGCTACACTGTGTCCTGCAGGGTTTTTCCCCACAAAGGCACATTGTGTCTGCGGATAATGAAGCGACTTATTTAGCCGAGTGGGGTTTCCAACTTTAGCCACGGCGTGTTGTGTGTTTCTGCAAGTGCCAACTTGTTCTCAGGCTTGAGAAGGGGGACTGGCAGAACAACTCATCTTTTGTTGCTTTGAAGGTTGAAAAAACCTTCGGCTTCGCATGTCTGAGTCTTTTGATATTTAAATTTGCTGACTGATTTTATTCTGACAGGACAAGAAGGTTGGACTTAAGTGTGTAGCTTTGACATGAAGGTCTGTCATCAACATCTCTTTTATTTAGGTAAATGAATGGAACATCAGTGGAAGACATTCTCTGTAGCTTTTATTTGGGAATGCCATGAATTATGCTAATTAATTACCATATATTAGAATAATAAACTACATTAGTTTTGAAAGTAGATGCTAGTAGAAGGCTGTGTTAAATGCAGATAGAGATGGAAACCAAGAACAACCAAAAATATGCCAAAAACAATTTATTTTCTTGTGATATGAAGACCTTTGCTTTGAGAGAAAATTCTTTTTGAGCTCACTGAATAAATGCGGTGCAAAAATAAGTGACATTGCCAAGTTTCAATCAGGTGGAAGTTTCCAACTAAAACACATGGTGACGGGCATTGATGATGCATTCAAGTACCTCTCGTAAAATACACAATCCAGTAAATCAACTTTTTGAGATTTATTTTGTCATTTTGGATAACAACTTATCCTTGTGGTAATTTGTCAAATCAAAATCATTTACCTCACTTTGATCTTTATGCCTGATCATTAAGCAGCATAGAGAAACAATAATGGTTCAGTGATCAGGATCCCAGCATATCAGTGTTTTTACAGTATTTATTTATTTAATAAAGTACAGGAAGTTACTGGGATCTTATGACAAATACTGGTGTGTTGATTTAGGTTCAGTATGTTATGTCAAAACTGATCAAATTTTTGTTCAAAACAACCTTATAGATCAAAGATATTTGATAAGATGCCAAAGCAGACGAGTAGTTTCAAGCTTTATTTTATCATAAAGTATTTACGGTTGAGTTTTGCAGTTATGGCGTGAATACTGATATTTTCTTAAAAAAAAGAAAAAAAGACAAATATTTCTATAATTGCTTTAGTAGTTTTACTCTGGGTTGTTACCCAATGACAGTCTCATACAGACCAGTTACTGTTGGGAGAGACACACTTTTATTTATTATTTCCTCATTACTGTAAATCATTTAATCACCTTTGGATGACGACAAGGCTCCTTTAGCTGAATCTCATTACTCATCAATTGAGTCATCTACTGTCGTTTCTGGAGTTTTTAGGATGTCACACAACCAGCAAGCCGAGCAGGCGTTGGCAGTCCACATCCGCTGTGTTACATTGTGTATACATGTCCACCCTGCTTTGTCCCTTTTGGTTTACTCTTCGTCCTGCGCTTCCTCAGACAGGAAACTCTCTGCTCACTTCCTCCTGTCTCATTTCCACTAATGGGCCCATAAAACTACCCTTGGGTCAGTAGAAAGGAGGCATGCAAGGAATGTCCCTGCCTGTCTAATGAGCAAGATGATTTGCTGTTGTTTGTGGACTGGATGATCCGACTTTTCAGACAGGAAACGTGTTTAAGATGCACTTGAGAACAAATTGTGACTCAATTTGTGTTCAGTTTACTTAATTTAGTTACAGTACATGAAACTGGCATCTTGTGAGTCTCCATTCACATGACTGGGTTCCCAGTGATGTTACTAATTTGATTAGTTTCCTCAGCATCTCAATATTTTTCTTTTTTTTGCACTGTCCCTAAAATGTCATGCATTTCTTATTCTCAAATTTTCATTGTTAAAGTATTAAATAGTCCCAGATTTTTATTTTTTTTTTGTTTATGCCTTATTTTCATTGGCTGTTGTAGCTCCGAGGACTTTGCGTGTTACTACTCTGTAACAAAGCTGCAAGGCCAGAGATTTTACTCTCTTCTGAAAACACTTACAGCTTGTTTAAAGAATTAAAATCAAAATGTTCATGTTACATGACCCATGATCATTCCCTGTCATGGGAAAGCATATTTTTAACAAGGTCTGGCTTGAAAATAGGGAATTCAACAGTTGGCTAAAAGATGTTATCAATAACGGTTAGGGGTAAAAACGACACCACCAGGAACATCTGGATGCCAGCTGCTGCTCCACACCACAGCACACCTTCCCTGGACAACTCGGCTTTCAAGCATCGAATATTCTGGGAGGAAAAAAAATAAAAAATACTCGTGGCTGAAGTCCAGGGAAAATTGACCAGCTAGCCAAATGTGTGTTTACTTTGAAAGAGTGTTGAAGTTACTCAACCTAGATGGAAGAGCAATGAAGTCCTATCCCAAAAATGTGAGGAAAAAAGAATTAACAGTTAGCTAAAACTTTGTCAACTTAAGTTATTCAATAAGTTAAACTTTAGACATCAAGTGAATAAAGTTTCACTGTCGAAGGTAATTTTTATGATTCTCACTGGCCTTCAATTTAAATGTTAAGGTTCTTAAAATGTCTCAAAGTTAAAGTTGAGTCATATAAACCAGCAGAAACCTTGCTTTGTAGTTTCACTGAGGTCAGCTTGAGAAAACTGTTTTGATGATTATTGAGAAAAAATAATCTGGTCTAGATTAACGGCTGTTCTCACAATTGTTTCAATGGAAATAAAGTGTTTATGATTACTAAAATGTACTCATCTTTGAGCTTGAAGCTGGATGTTTTTTATTTTGACTTAAACCCACCATGTTTCAGATATGATTAGACTTTATTCATTCAATGCAGACATTTAATCTCATCTTTAGTAATATTAATCTAAGTTTTACTATTGTTTCCAGTTTCCTCTGTCCATTATGTAACTTCAAATGGAGTGCTAGTGTTAAATAATTTTAATGTTTTTCTGCTGTTCTTGTCATACAGCCGCTTATCGTCTTTCCAGTAACTTCCCGAGACCATTTTGTTGTTTTTGAAGCATTCTTCTGTAATTTAAACTGACTTATGTTTTTGGTTAATGCTGTACAAATGCATAAGTCTTAGATGTTGCTTTATTCTTAAAGTTTTCAGATTAGGTTTTAAAATATGTGCAGTTTGCTAAGCAGTAAACTTGTATCTCTTATCTTAGTTGATGTTTTTTTTACGTTCCGTTTTAACTCTGCCTCCTACCTTAAAGGCAGCCCTCTTATTCTCTTTAAGAACAAGGCTACCATTTTCTACACTGTTGACATTCAGTTAAATGAGTCCAGATTGTTGTTATTGGACTTGTGGGGGTTGATCTCACTCTAATTATCAGGTCTTGATGTTGAATATTGTAGATTATCTTTTGGTTTCTAACAGCTGTGTTGTGGTGAATAGTCTAATTTATGGCTTTGGTTATTATGTATATTGTAACCTTTAATTTTAACATCACTGACATATTCATGAAATTTGCCTGAAAATGTAGTCTTAAGGTTTTTGTCAACTCAAACTATCAAGAGTTTCCTTCCTGGTTTAGGCCTACAGTATTATAACACCTTTAAAGTGGCTCAAAATAAATGTATTCAGTTTGGAGCAGTAAACAATAATAGTGAATAAACTTTTATGTTGCTTTTTCTTTTTTTTTCCCAGATGAGCACAATGCCAGGCCTGCCCACCCGCCCCTGTTTCTATGACATAGACCTTGATCCTGAAACGGAGGAGATAACCGGCCTTTTCTGAGCAACATCAAGATATTCCTGTAGGTTTCATCTCATTCAATTTAAGCTGCTTCATACCTGGTGTCCTAAGCAGCTGCAATTTTTACATTTTATTTCTTACTCTGTCTTAGAAAAGTGTTAATAGCCTTTTGAAATTTTTATTGGTTTGTCACGTTAAATTCAGACAGCATTGTGTTAAATTGGGCTGTTAAGTGATTAATCAACACAAAGTAAGGAAGAAATGAACTCATACAATTTTTTTGACTAATGGAAATCTGAAAAAGTGCCACGTATCCTTTACATGTATTTATTAAAGGCTATCAGAAGAAAGTGAGGAAAATTAACCATATGGCAGATAATGTATTATTGTTCTTTGAATTAGCTAAAACTGTTTATAGACCAAAAACTTTGCCTTGCCTCAAGGCCTGCAACACTTTTCAGATTTATTATTGTAAATCACTTTGAAAGCTCATGTAATTTTCTTAAATTCACTCTGTTCTGTTATTCTCTTGCTAAAAGTCCCAATTTAAAATCAAGATTATTGTTGTAACTTGACAAAATGTGAAAAGTTTTTTTGGGGGATTTTATTACTTTTATCAAGGTTTGCAGTTTATAAAATGTTTCACTGCCTCATCCGGTATGGTTTTCTTCCTACATTTTTTTCTTTGTGTTCCTAGGTTTTTTCTCAGGATCCCTCTCACTCTACTATACTCACTGTGATGACTTACATTTCCTCAAAAGGCCAACACTCTCACAGCTTTTAAAGTAGCCGCACATTAACAGGCTTGTGCTCAAATGGGCCTAATTTTTTTATATTAGAGCATATATTGACCAAAATACCTCAGGACTCAAGCTGTTACACAGGCAGCCAGTGTGAGCAGATAAAAGCTTAATGTGGTAACAATTATGCAGACTCATTTCACCCAACTAGCTTTAAATTAGATTGACACACTGTGGCTTCTGGAGCAGCAAATCAAACAGGAGCTCTTGGGTTCATTTGTTATTCAAGTTAACCCTCCTGTTATGTTCGTTTCTGAGGTACAGCAAGGATGTTCCTGGGTCAATTTGATTGGCCCATGGAGTGTTTAATCATGCAACAGTGTCAGAAACCAAAAAAATTCTCCAAATAATTTTTGTATCTGATTATTAACTCCACTTTCGAACAATTTCAATCAATATTTGGGCAATAATATTTTGTATTTCTCACAAATAAAGGATCAATGACGACAACTTACTCATTTGGACATAAAAAAAACCCAGCAAACAAAAGCCAATAATTATCCTTGAAATAGATTTTTTTTTTTTTTTTTTACATTTTGAATTTTCTTTCAAGTGGTGATCTTTATAGTGGAACTTGAGACACGTATTCTGTTCTGGGTCAAATTGACCCGCTGATTAAAATCAAGACAAATGACTCATGCGGAGAGTATTTATGTTCCCCCCCCCACTTCTGCTGAGTGTCCACTCAGTGTGGGTGGAGTTTGCCCCACAGGAACGGAAAAGGTTCCTGTCAAAAGTTGCATGAACACCTGCTTCCTTGCATTTTCCTAGTGAAGTAAAGAGAGTAGTGAGAAAGTGGGTTTGGGTGGGTGGGCGTGTGTGTGTGTGGTGAAATATAGTTCATAGCTGCAAGGAAACATACAGAATTGGGACTTTTTTTCCCTTCAACTTGACTGCCGGGTCAACTTGACCCGAACAGTATCTGGTTCAAATGTGTAAAATGAATAAATTTTCAATTTATATGTAAAGTCTACCTATTAAGACAAATAGAAAAAGTTTCATACAAAAAAATACAATACTTTCAACTATTTTTAAAAAAATGTTTAAACTTTAAAACAGGTCAATTTGACCCGCAACATAACAGGAGAGTTAAAGCAACTTGTGAAGAGTCAAATGTATTTTTAACTCCAGGTTTATGCTCTATTTGCACATTTATTTGATTAGCCAAAAATCTACAGCCGTGCCACATAGATTCAACGTCACTATATAAGCATTAATGTCACTGCTCTGTAGATGGTTTCAAAGTATTACAATTTGGTTTCAGTCTACTTAATGTTTTTTCATTGTCCTTCTAATGGTGCTAAAACTGTTGCATTTTCACTACAATGCTGGTGGATGAACTAAAACTTGACAAGTGTGGTGTTCACGACTGTTTTATGTGTGATAGCTGTTATTCAAATCTTTAGTTTTTGTCTTTTTTTACATGAGTGACTTCGTTATTTAGTTTGCTTATTAATGTCATCTTAGGGTCTGAAATTAAGCAGAAGTGGGAACTCGGACCCTTATTTACAGCCTGTTATACAAGTTGTGACTGAATTTAACTCAGTCGACTGTTCAAGTTTATTGGACTTAAACATGGCTTTCAAAAGCAGTAATGGTGTAAATATGTTTTACTCCAACAGATGTATGTTTAACATTTTCATTGATCACAAGTGCCTTTCTAATAAATCTTTTATTGCCTCAGAGACCCTGTACTCGTGTTTTCAGTTTGTTCTGTTTATTTCTTCACGTCTTATTGCCTCATAGTGTTACTGGAATCGCTTCAGTGCTGAAATAAATACTCTTTCTTGCTTTTTTTTTTTTTTTAGCCTTTTAGATTCTCCAAGCATTTCTTCTGTACCCAAACACCAGCTTGTCTGCTAAGGTGTTGGAAGCACGCCTGAAAGTTGGCTGCCGGGGCCCCTCAGCAGCACCGCAGGGCGCAGCATCTGTCATTATGAAGTGTTTGCGACATGGAGTCGTTTTACATGCGTGCATAGCTGGCATTCCACACCTCCTCACTCTGTTGTTTTCTATGTTCAAACTGTCAGGATGTGGCAGTTAAAGCAATAGCCTCGGCTCCAGGAATCCTGTCTTTTTTTTTCTTTTTTGTGTTGCATAAATGCGTGCTGAGTAAGTCGGGGGGTTAGCCTGTCTGTTTTGAGCCGATGACAGATTTGAGGTTGCTTTTGATGGAAACGTTTGTTTCCTCATTGCTGGAAATTCCCTGTTTGCTCAAGGTAGAGTACGTGTCTGATCGTTTCTGATAATTTGTTGGTAATGTTTCACTAAAGAGACTAATTTCAGTACCAAGGACAGGTCCCACTGGATGCGTCAGACCAAACTGATTTAGATGATTTCAAACTGGGGGAACTGGGCAGCTTTATCTGGACTAGAAATCACAATTTTAACCATCTCTTTCAATTTACATATTTGACAAATCATCACCAAAATGATGCTGCCTGAGTTTAGTATATCCAATATCCAAGATGTCAGCCGTTTAGAAGAGAACGGCCTCTTGCTGTCGGCCAACATCTGTCTCCCATCATGACACTTCCAGTCCTCATGCAAATGCAGCCGCCTCGTTTTGCGTCGGACCCTGCTGTTCCTGGACCAGACATCTGGTGCCTGCATCAGACATGAAACCGTGGGGCCGCATTCTTCAACTCAATGAAATGAAAAGCTCAGGCATTTTGCTCTTTTCCAATAAAAGATCTACTTTGCTGCCTGGCAGACTCCTATTCGGTTAAGAGAAATGCGGCAGGTTTCTGTGAATGTGTCAGTGTTGGGAATCAGGCGAGCTTTGAGCCTTTCATGAGGCCCTTGCATTATCACTTTATGGAGCGTAAACCATGACACATCCGTAAAGTCTTTCACTTGAATCAGACCCTCCTTCACTCCTTTCCTTTCCTTAAATGACATCAGGATTACTGCTGAACATCTCAGATACTTTTATCTTTCAACTCTGCTGTTAAGTTTCATTAAATTTTACCCCAAATGCAGAACCTCAGACCTTGGCTGGCAACCAGGGCCGGCACCGGTCTTTTTGGGGCCATAAACAGATGTTCATTTGGTGCCCCACATATCAACATGTCAACACTGGACGGTTTGTCATTCCATGGCATACCTGCTATCATTACCATAATTTGTAATTACGTCATACCAGTCTTCCTGTGGCTATTGATTTTCACCTTACTGAGTAACAAACTAAGAAAATGTAGATTTGAAAATGCAGAGTGGTACTTGTAACAATCTTGATTGTAACAATCAAGATTGTAACTTCTTGATTGTAACAATCAAGATTGTAACTTCTTGATTGTAACAATCAAGATTGTAACTTCTTGATTGTAACAATCAAGATTGTAACTTCTTGATTGTAACAATCAAGATTGTAACTTCTTGATTGTTACAATCAAGATTGTAACTTCTTCATTGTTACAATCAAGATTGTAACTTCTTCATTGTTACAATCAAGAAGTTGATTGTTACTTACAATCAAGAATTGTAAGTAACAATTCTTGATAAACACTAAATTTACGGTTAACAAGTTTGATCTTTTACTTCCCCAACAGTGGCAGCAGCTAACAGCATGATGATATTAATCAATAATTAGTGTAGCGGCTATAGTTTTTCCATGTAATAGGATTTAGTTTGTATTACTCAATGCTATTTTAAATATATAAAACTTAGTGTTCCCTCTGGGCCCCCTAGTGGTGTGGAGGCCCTAAGCAGCCACTTAACTTGGTCTCTGTTTGCATCCCTGGTAAAAACACTAAAAACCTCAATTATTTTGCTACAGTAGCATGATTTCTGAAATTCAATCTTTAAGGTACATTACCAACCAACCGTCCACTTTGTTTTCTTTAAGCATTGATGGTGTCTAAAGAAAACAACAAAATTCCTGTAACAAACTTCCAGGGCTTTCAGAAGAGAACCTGGCCCACAGCATCACTGATCCTTCACTATTCTTAAAACTGGACATAATTTTTACTGAAAAACCCAGCCATTGTCTCATCCAACCAGATCAAAGTAACGCTATGCAGACTCCATGTTTGAGTTTATGATCCATCCATCCGCTGTCTTCTACTGATCCGGGGTCGGGTCGCAGGGCAGCAGCTTGAGCAGGGAGACTCAGATTTTCCTCTTCTCCAGGGAATCCCAAGGCATTCTGTGCTGAAATTATTTCACTTCATTTGCCCGCCTATCGAAATAGTTTGAAAGACAATCACAAGATGAAGAACTGTCAACCTCTCACCAAAATGAGTGGGGAGAAAAACAACAGAATGACTGATAAATTATTTGTAATACAAAATTCTTAACTAACTTTTTTATTCTCTAACCTAATACTTTAAAGTCCAAGTTACTTTTTATATTGTGTGGTGTTGTTTACAGCTTATTACAGCACATGGGCGGCTAATGAATAATAATAATTTTATTTCCGGCTTTCTCTTCCCTGTGGACCAAACAAGTTAACTCTTTAAACTCCAGTAACTATATTTCTTTATGTAGGTCTTAATCTGATGTCTCCTAGAAGATCATAGTGTATAGAGGCTCAATTTGACTAAACATTGCATTAAATTTAATTAAGCTCTTGTGAGTGGGTGATGCTAACCCTGTTAACACTGCAGATACATGTATATTAGTGTGTAAATGAAGTTTGTAACATTATGCATAATTCAATTCACACTGGTCTAATTGTTCATATTAGTTTCAGTTAGATTTTTACTCTAAAATTGGGTCGCCTGTGAACACTGACGCTTTAAAGTTTTCAAGACGTCCTATTTCTTCATCGTGTTTCCTTCAGCCTCTGCTGGTTCAGAATGTTCCGGTTTTGATTTTCTCAGACTAATGCTATGCGAACTTTGCTTTTTGAAGGAGCTCAGACTGTTATTTGTCCTCCATTAAACTTCCAAAGAAAACTGCACGACGTTTTAACCTGCAATTAACACTGAAACCTGAACACCAGGAAGCCAGAGATACTCCACGCCCACGCACCCGCACTTATACTGTCACCTGTAAATCAATAAGTGCAACCTGCTGTTATAAGCCAAATTAGAGAAACAGCAAATGTTGCTTCACCATCACGAGTTGTGAAGAAATACGAAAATATGATACAAAGCCCCATAGAGCCACAATGAAAATGTGTCTTTAGGAAGCACCAGACAGAATAAGCATATCTTTATTACTTTTACAATGTGTTAGTTCTTTATAAGTTAATTCTCTTTTTCTTGTTTTACAGAGACAGTTTTTGTCCTTTAATTTTATCCATCAATGATCTTTCTGAGCAGTAGAACTTGAGTGGATTTTAATGGGATTTTAGTCAAATACAAGCTGGTACATCATAGCCAAATGTGAGAAAAATATTGCACTGGTAAAATAAAAAGCTGAAAGTTGTGAGCTGTGTGCTTTTTCTATTTAGTCCTACTATGCTAGTACTTCGTTGAACCACATTTTTTCTACAATTAAAGCTGCAAGTTTATGGCTATTTCTCCACATGGTTTACATATCAAGAGACTGAATGATTAACATGTCTTAGTAAATTTACACTTTTTCCATTTTCAGATAATGTTATAAGAACTGCTTTAATTAATGTTTTGTAAGTCAACTGTTTGAAATGTCTGAGATGTTCCTTGGTCTTCACGATGCTTTCTCTTGACTTATCTTCTCTAATAAACCTCTTTGAGAACATTTATTCTGATTATTTATACACAGAAGGAAGGAGGTAAGTAAAGGGGGGGAATACCAAGGAACTGTAGATTTAATGGTGTAAAATGTGTAATTTTTCTATGTAACGTTGATTGTTGAGTCCTCTTTTACTTCCACCCTGTCCTCAAAATATGCTTCAAGTTTTATCTGTTTTGCAGTGATCTAATTTTCAGGATGTCCTCCGAGGTGCTTGGTGTTTGCATGGACTTGCAGGATCATCTCTCAGATGGGCTCTAATTTTATTTTTAGCGTCTTAATTTCAGCCGAAGAATCCCAAAGCGCTGAATTATTTATTTGATTCACTCTCCTCTGTTTGTTCCCCCATCAGCACCTTTTCTGAAGCTGAACGGGAGACAGGCGGTAGTGAGCTGCAGGAGGTGGGAATGTCCTAAAAAAGAAAGAAAAGAAACAAGAGTTTGGTGGTCCTCACACTTCATCACTCCGGATCCAGGCCGAGCCGGGGCGGAGCTACACCTTACAGCTCTCATTCGGACGCTTTGGATACTCGCAGTGGTGCAATAGTTTTTCTTTTCTTTTTTTTTCTTCCTCTGGTGGCTTAGTTGGTCTGATCAAAGGCGAGCGGAGTGCACATTGTGTCGACAGATCGCCATGGGAGCACAGGGCTCATCGCAGCGGGACGGGAAGATTCAGGAGGATGCGTCAGCTTCAGCCTCCGGCGGGGAGCTGAGCGCAGAGGTGAAGGCGCTTCAGGAGGGAAGCGGCGTCCTGGACGGGAAGGTAAAGCTCGTTTCAACCCCTGCAGCCTCTAAGACAGCCCTTTGCACCAGGCAGAGAGATAAACGTTCCGGATTTCATGTCTGCAAACATGGTTATTGTCCCAACAACCTCCTGCAATGTTCCGCAGCGCTCCATGTGCGCCTGTTTTTGCTGAGTAATGGGTCGACTTGTCTGCAGTCCCGCAGTAATAAAACGCCAGCATGCAGCCAAGACTGCTTCAGATTTACAGCCAGGCAGGTTACAGAGCCTCAGATACCCAGCAGCCCTCCGTATAAATGTGTTTTTAGCTGCTTGAAAACGTAAAGAAACAGATTCTTCCAAAGAGATAAAACGGACTCGGAGGTGACTTTGCACTGCTTTTTGCTTATAAATGTAAATCGGACTCCCCCAGACTTTTTAGTCTCCAATATTGAAAAAAGAAATGCCTAGTAAAAAATATTTTAGTGCAAACAAAAACACATGATGTGGATAATTGAAATCAATTATCCTTTGAGAAAAAAAGCATGGGAAAGGAAATTAATACAAAAAAGATTTGACAGCAGGATAATAATAATAATAATAATAATAATTGATTTGATTTAATCCAATATCCAAAACTTTCTAAATAAATGAATAGATAATATTTACCAACATTATAAATGCAGAAAGATGGAAAAATAGGAAAATATTTAAATAAAAAAAATTAAATAAGTAAACAATGGTGCTTATCACCACCTATAATCAGTATCTGACAGGTGTTAGTTTGCATCAGCAACTTTAAACGTACATTAAGTGTTTGTGTTTATTTTACAGTGGTATTTTAACCATATCTTCTACACTCTGTGCAGCTTCTCTTTCGGTTTTCTATGTTTTTAATAGTTGGAATCATGTGGAAACTTTATTTTATGATCTTTTTGTCAAAACCAGTTAAATATCAGAATCAAAGACACCTGAAACTGCAAAGGCTTACGTGGGAATGGAAAATGGATGGATGCACAAAATGAAGCACCAAATGTTGACCCTGCTGAGGAAGTCAGGAGTTTTTACTTAATGCAGAACCTAGAGAGAAAATCAATTTGAAAATAGCTGCTGACTAAAATGCTAGTCCACTTATCGAGCAATTGTTTCAACTCCTCCTCTAAATTAAATCAAGTGTTTTCCCCTGGAGATGACTTCCTCACTAAAAGAGGAAACCATGATTTAATTCATTTTCTAGCCGAATGTTTGACAGATAACACAGGGAGACTAATCTACCAAATAATTAAACTTCAACCATAACTCTTAAATTACCAAAACTATTCTTTATTGTGTTTTTGCTGCCCTTTTATGTTAATATACAGAAAACATCTTCTGAAGTGTGTGTGTGTTTCACCACCTGTCTCATACATGCTCTGTATAACCTGCTGGATTTACTGACATTTTAATGTGCGAAAGGTCAGCAGGTCACATTTTGCTGCTTCTCCTGAAAGACCTCCAGGACGGTAAAACCAACAAAGCTTGGAAGCTTAACGTCCCTGCAGATTTTTATCACAGCTTCATCTGTCCACACTTGTTTCCTTTCCAGGGAGACTCTTGTTTTGCCCACATTTCCTCATAACATAACGTCTTGGGAGTTGTTTCCACGTAACCTGTGTGGTATAGTTTGTGCTTCCTATCACTGGATTTACCGTCTTCACATCATTTTTCACAGGAATTTTGGCACAACGCAACGTATTGTGACGTCACCAGGGCTCTAAATCTGCTTTTCTTTCTGATTCCAGCTAAAGCAGGTGACGCAGAGCAAAGCAAACATGTAGCGGCTCGTTTATCTAAAAGACAACACTTGTGTTTAGTTGTTTGATCTAAGCTCAGTAATTGTGTGATTGGTAACGAAAGCACAGCGATTTCAGAAAAATATCGGTTCATGTTACTTTGTTTAAACTCGTGAAACATCTGATCTGCGTAGCTTTACAACCCAGTAGAGTAATGACTTTAACATGATCCATTTCCAGAGTTACATAACCTCAGAAAAAGCATGCTTGTACCCTTGGAGGGCTGGAACAGGTGCATTTATAGAATAGAATAGAATAGAATAGAATAGAATAGAATAGAATAGAATTCAACTTTATTGTCATTGCACTGTCACAAGTACAAGCAACGAAAT
>CAEFZY010018610.1:0-12350 GCA_903066815.1 Brachyrhaphis roseni | reverse complement strand
GTGAAAATGGCCAAGGGACATGTAACCAAATACTAATGTTGCTGTATGTATATTTTTGACCCAGCAGATTTGGTCACATTTTCAGCAGACCCATAATAAATTTATGAAAGAACCAAACTTTATGAATGTTTTTTGTGACAAACAAGTATGTGTTCCGATCACTCTATCACAGAAAAATAAGAGTTGTAGAACTTAATGGAAACTCAAGACAGCCATGACATTATGTTTTTTACAAGTGTATGTAAACTTTTGACCACAACTGTAAAATGGTTAGTCACAGTTTAAGGACAATAATAAAAATACCATAGAGGTAGCGACTTTTAAATGTAACACAGTTTAATAAGAGTAATGTCATTCCAAGATCCAAGTTGTAAATTCTGAGGTGAATTGATTATAAGATTTATTCTTCAGGCTCTCACTGTGATAATTTGGGGACTGTTACAGAATAAGAATGAACACATGCAATAAGAATGGAATGAGAACCTCTGTTAGTTAAGTAATCACAAGTAACTAAGTCTGCCTTAGTTACTGGAGGAAAAAGTAACAGCTTAAAAAAATGTGCTGCAGCAGCAGTGGGTATTTAATTTTGTCTACTAGAAATTCAGTACTGGCCCATACACAATTATAAAGACTCAAATCAGCTGATTATTTCGCTATACATATAAAAATAACTGAATTTTGACACTTTATTTTTCTTAAATGTGTAACTTTTTAGATTTAGGTAACTCAATCAAAAGATGTAAACCAATAGCCACGAATGAACTTATAATTACGCTAATTTGTTCTGAACAGCTTTCTGACAGCAGACGGAATGTCCGTCTATTTCTACCGGAAGTAATACATACAATCGTTTCCACAGTAACCCTCCCAGAATAAGTGTTCAGAAAACGTCCTCGTGCAATGTTAGTTTCGAGGTGGCCGTGAAGGCAGCATAGTACTGTCATCAGTGCTGTAGCAGCCAGCATCGTGCTTCCAACACGTGTTGAGACAATCTGAGGGGGTCGATGGCTATATGAGGAGGAACCTTTACGAAAAACGTCAATATTTGACTCGCCGGGTAAAAGTCTATTGGGCCTGTTTGTAGCTGTTTATTTCTTAAAGTAGGACGCCATCGTTGAGGATTATTTTCGGTAAGTTGAAATGTGATGCCGTCTGGACAGGTTTGTTGGTTAGCTTGTATCAAGTTAGGTTACAAGCTGTACTTGGGTTAAGCATTCGGTTAAATACAAATATTTCCAAATACGTAAATTGCGTAGGCAATTGTAGTTGAGGTTCAAATGTGCTACACGTCTCTTAACACAACAGAGTTTGTAACGCGGTGGGAATTATCTGTTTTAACTTGGCTCTTAATTTGAAAGCAGTGTACACACTAATTCGTTTGCTAGACTACAGACGGAGATAGAGTTTCGTCTTCTATGACTTAAACGGTTTTTACGCAAATGTTTTATCAGTATTTGTCACTATGTAACGCTATAGAGCTACCGTGAAGCATTGCTAACGTGTACGCTTAGCAAAAAGCTAACTGTAGTGGCGGCATTAGGTTGGTCCTGCACATATATTTCTCCACAGGGTTAACTCGGACGAGCGGTATGCCTCGTTTTCTTTATAGTGCGTGACTCTCCGCCCCTCAGGACTGCAACGCAAACGTAATCGAGCGCCGCAAAGATGCCCAGCTTTATGCCGGGAAAATGCCGCATCAATTTAGTTCCTAAGCTATCGACCAGGAATCCGGTTAATAACCAGCTGGTATTTTTTCTTTATCTTTATGCTTAAGTAGAATTATTTTTGTTTTAGAACGTATTCCTTGCCTTTATTTTGAGCTTTATTGGGGTTTTAATTAATAAATTAAACCTTAACCGGCAAGAGAGACTGGGAATAAGTAAAAAAGTTATTTATCTCAAAACAAACAATTACATCTGGACGAGCAGCAAGATACAAAGCTAATGTGTTAAGGCTGAACATTAAGGCTAAAGACGTTCTGGGGTCTGCTTTGGGCCCTCAGGTTACATTGAAATCTGTGAAAGTTGTTTACGGAGATCCGCTGTCATCCGCCGTTCAAAACGGGTTATTTTTCTAATATTCATCATCATAATGCACTGTAAAATGCAGCCCAGCACAACAGCAGCAAGTAAAACCCTACAACTCAAAGTTCAACTATTGAATTCTTACTGAGTCCCAGCTACTTCATCAGATAAACACCAGTTTACAGTCGCTATTGTTAAGCATTAGTGTACCTTTGCCTCAATAAATCAAATTCCTTTGGCCTCAATTTGTGGGGAATATAGACACTTAGATACATTTTTGCATTACCTACTCCAGGAGCATTTAGATATTTATTGGGGGGCTTACTTTATAATTTCGTCAAAGCAAATAGAAGAAAACTTTCCTGGTATTTTTTTTAATAGATCGGTATAAAAAATGGTAAAGGGATAAAAGTTCTAAAAAATTTAATAACGTTAAAGTACATTATTTTAAAAGCCAGTTAGTGTGTCATAGCTTGAGACGGCGTCCTCAGCAGCACGCCCTTGACCTAATGTCTGCCCAGTCTAATGTTCAATAAACTTACTTTGTGTTGTTGGTGTTAAGTCAGTATTATTTACCAGTTTGTCTCATACTTGTAAAGTACAACGTTGGAATGAGAACCGTGTCTGATTCCGTCTCCAGGCAGTAAAGCACCATGATGAAATACATCCTGGTAACGGGCGGCGTCATCTCTGGCATCGGCAAAGGGATCATCGCGAGCAGCGTGGGCACCATCCTCAAGTCCTGCGGCCTGCATGTGACCGCCATCAAGATCGACCCGTACATCAACATCGATGCCGGAACCTTCTCGCCGTACGAGCACGGTACGTCCACAGGCCCAGCAGTTTACCGCCGTGGTGTACGATTGTCTCACGTTGTCCGTGTCCAGGTGAAGTGTTTGTGCTGGACGACGGCGGCGAGGTGGATCTGGACCTGGGCAACTACGAACGCTTCCTCGACATCCGGCTCACAAAAGACAACAACCTGACGACCGGGAAGATCTACCAGTCGGTTATCAACAAAGAGAGGAGGGGCGACTACCTGGGCAAGACGGTGCAGGGTAAATGAGTCCAGGGTTAAAACTGCTGCTGTCAATCCATTAAAAAATCTAATCAGGCTCTAGCGCTCTGATTAATCACTGTACCTAACTCTGAATATAAATATGCACACAGTTATGGTTCTTGCAGGAATGGGCAAGCCCCTACTTCTGCCCACTGCAACTAATTGGAATTCAAGTAGTTATGATTATTAAAAAATTTTTCCAGCAAGCTGGTATTGTAGTCTCCCAGTACTCAACAGCAACTAAGAAAAACTTATTCCACTACACATGCATACAAGTAGGAGAAAACTTGTTCAGCTGCTTTTTGAACTGACAGATGAGTTATATTTTATTTTCTAGATATTTTGGTGCCCCAAAATATCTAGAGGCAGCATCAGAAAGGCTGCATGTTTTCAATAAAATATTTAAGAAAATGTTTTATTGTCTCAATCATGTATGAAGATTCTGAGTTTTCTGTGTTTCTATATCCAGGAAGGTTTAAAGGAAGCCATTTTGTCTTAAACGTTAATTTAGAAATGTCCCTCTCCATCATTTGTGCACTGAGTCGACAGTCTTGTCCTCAACCGGCTGAGCGACCGGCAGAATTCCTGCATGTGAAAAACTAAACATGTTAACTCCTACCAGTCTGTGGTAATGAAATATTAACATGTTGCTCACGATCACCATGTTTTGATCCTGAGCAGGAATTCAGAGTGATCGGATCTGGGCCACAGTAACGCTCCTGCTGCACTTTGTTTTCCAGTGGTGCCACACATTACAGATGCCATCCAGGAGTGGGTGGTGAAACAGGCCAAAATTCCCGTTGACGGTGATGAAACGGAGCCTCAAGTCTGCGTCATAGAGGTAAGCTCTGCGGTTTGTAGCTTTTGGGTTTTATTCCAGGGACTTTGATGGAAAGATAATGGGGCATTTCCGGAGTTAAAAAGCCTGTTGGGAGGGTCAACCCTGATCTCCGTTTGCAGCTTGGAGGAACCGTCGGCGACATTGAGAGCATGCCCTTCATCGAGGCGTTCAGGCAGTTCCAGTTTAAAGTGAAGAGGGAGAACTTCTGTAACATCCACGTCAGTCTGATACCACAGGTAGGACGCAAACCTAACCACCTCACGCCATTTTATTGGGAACCCTGCTTCTCACACAACCCTCTTCTTCCTCCTGTGTGTGTTTGTTGTGGACAGCCCAGTGCGACAGGAGAGCAGAAGACTAAACCAACACAGAACAGCGTGAGAGAGCTGAGGGGCCTGGGCCTTTCTCCTGACCTGGTGAGTTAACAGAAGCATGTCCTCCATTAGAAGAGTCCAGGTTAAAGTACAACAGTTTTTGTGGCTAGCCACATGTTAGCAGCAGTAGTAGGGCTGGTGTAAACAATTATTTTAGTAATTGAGTAATTTATCAATTATTCTGACAAGTAATCAAATAGATTTTTGATCAAATAAAACAAAAAACAGTTAAAGGCAGATATGTCTGGGGGAAAATGGTTGTTAGGTCAGTCACCCTACGTTGTGCTAACAGCACTTAGCATTTATCACATTGGCGGAAGTAAGAGCGTAGTGCAACATAAATAATCAACAACACATGGCGCTAAACCTAATTTAACAAAGCTTGGAGGCAGGTAATTTGCCTTGAGGAATCTTAATAATCAGTATCTTAATAATAAGGTACTCTATTCATTTGATGAATCATTACAGTTCTGATTTGAAGTTGACCTGGATTTCTTCTTCATTGGTCATCTGTTTTAATAATGACCCCAAACTCTCAAAGGCTTTAAAGTCAGAGAGAGTCCAACGTCTCTCTGCCGGCTTTCTTTTTTTTTTTTCTTCTTTTCTTTTCTTAAAGGGGACATATCATCCAAAAACCACTTTTTTCTGTTGTAAACTTGGAGTCTCTTGAAGTGCAGAAAAGTTAAATTTAGTCTCTCCTAGTGCTGCGTAGCTATCTTTATATTCAGTTTGGGTCATATTTTTCAATTAATTCCGTTTTCTCTATTTCCTGTTATGTTTTTCAGACTATTATAGTATATTATATTTTTATATATATTCAGAGAAATGGGGCATTACAACAGGAATCAGTTTTACTTATACCACATAAGTCACATCTGTGTGACAGATAAAGATGAAGGAAAACTAGCACAAAACAAGTAGAGCATATTGATAAACAGGGCATTAAGTTCACCTCCTATATGATTTATTGATATTTTCTTAACATAACCAAGTGAGACAAAACATGTATACATGAAGTGAAAAGATAAATAAAATGAAAAAATTTATACACTATTTGCTGTGTAACTGCTAAGCAAGGTAAACTTGTTTCACAAATCTGCCATTTTTATTTCTGGCAGCAATTTTGTTTTCAGGTTCAATGATGCCAAAGCTACAAATGGATAAGTCAGAATGTTGGGTTGATTGGTGGATTTACTCCCAGCACTCCAGTTTGACAGAAGGAGGGGTCAATTCTGTCTTACCTATGGAAATGGTAAACTACAGAAGCCAGAGTAATGCAAAAATCTTTTTTCACTAAAAATGAAATTCCTATAAACAGCTAATTCAATTAATCTTTAAAATTGATTTATTGTCTTGCGTCTCTGTCAAAGAGCAACACGACCATCGAGAAACATCCATAAATTTTCATAATGTTCCATGGATGAAAACTGCAATGTCACATGAACAGTTTAAGTGTTGTAGACCACCGGTGCTGATTCAGGATGACAGCAGGTTCTTCATTAACAGTCATTTAATCAGAGCAAAACCACAGGTCCAACACTGACACAGCTGTAAATGAGACCTTTTACAGATAAAAGGTCAATCAGTGTGACTGTACCAGCTCTGGATGAGCTTCTCTAGCATTCAGTTGTAGTCTTAGCCTTTCTGAGGACGTCCCCCCTCATCTCTCCTGTCCCACCTCTTCCAGATCATGTGCCGTTGCACCACCCCTCTGGAGAATTCAGTGAAAGAGAAGATCTCCATGTTCTGCCACGTAGAGCCTCAGCAGGTAGGTGGAGCGCTGCAGCCTGAGTCTCTATGTTCTTCTGCGGTTCTAAACCTCTCCTGTTTCTGCAGGTCATCTGCGTCCATGACGTCTCGTCCATTTACAGAGTCCCTCTTCTGCTGGAGGATCAGGGCGTGGTGGGCTACCTCAGCAGCCGACTCAACATGCCCATCGAGACCAAGTCCAGGACCATGCTCACCAAGTGGAAGGAGATGTCAGACAGGTGGGCAGTGAGGGGTTCTGGAGGAGTCTGGGTCGCTGTTCTTCAGAGAGTCAGGTGGTGTACTGATGCTGATGGTGTGGTTGCAGGTCCGACAGACTGCTGGAGCAGTGTTCCATAGCTCTGGTGGGGAAGTACACCAAGTTCTCAGATTCCTACGCTTCGGTTATAAAGGCTCTGGAACATTCTGCTCTGGCCATCAGCCACAGACTGGAGGTTAAGGTGTGTTCACTCCCTCTGTGAACCTGTCAGGAGTTTCAGTCATCACAGGAGGCTGATGTGTTTACTTAAAGTTGGATGTTTGCACTGGTCAGCTCAAATATATGGCTATTGTGAAGCTTACTGTATTCAAACAAACTATCGCCATATTAGTGGGGATAGTTTAATCTTTAGTTAGAAAAGTTTCCTCTCATTCCTGTGCTGCGTTCCAGTTGGTTGGGAAGTTGGAACTCTGAGCTGGGTTTGATGTCAGACCTGAGGTAACAGCAAAGTCTGAATTTCAACATGGTTGACGCCTATCAACGTAAATTGTTCACAGTACCTCTTAGAAATATTATTTTAAGTTTTCCTTTCCATCAGCAAATACATTTTTTATCTGTTCAGTTTAGAGTTGTATGTGCTTCATATCCCACTGATTATAGACACACTAAAATAAAATAAACATGTCTCCACCACAGCTAGCTACTGTTGATGCTAGGTGCGGTCGGCCTTACAACTCCTAACTGGTTTTGGTAAGAGTGTCTCCCACGTTCCGAGTGGAAAATCAGAGGGTGTTCAGGTTGATCGTCCCAGTTCTGACTACAGTTGGAACGCAGCATCAGGTTGATGTTGAGGTAAACATGGGGCCCCATTATGGCTCCAAGTTCGTAAGAATTGGTCAAGGATAAAAAGTCAAATCAAATAAAGTACATTTGATTGAATTGGATTTTCCTAGAGCCTGCTGTAAAACATCTCACACAGCCCCTCATTGATGCATCTGATACGGCAATCCCAGCCTGGACTGTTGTCTAAATGGCGCCTCTTGTTTTTAGTACATCGATTCGGCGTCTCTGGAGCCAACCACCCTGCAGGAGGAACCGGTGAAGTACCACGATGCATGGCAGAAACTCTGCAGCGCCGAGTGAGTTTCCTACACTAACCCGCAGTACACACAGCTTCCAAGTTTAAAGGACACACATTTAACGTCCTCCTGTGTTTAGTGGTGTCCTTGTTCCGGGGGGTTTTGGTGTTAGAGGGACTGAGGGGAAGATTCAAGCCATCAACTGGGCAAGGAAGCAGAGGAAACCCTTTCTAGGTGAGAGGCCACTGACTGACTGGACCATCCTGTGTCACCGGTTTATTAGAATAAAACACGTTGAGCTCTGACTGACTGGTTGGTCCTCTGCAGGGGTCTGTCTTGGAATGCAGCTGGCTGTGTGTGAATATGCCAGGAACGTGCTGGGCTGGCCAGGTATGACTGGTGGTGTCACGTTTCATAAAGTCAACCTTTTAACCAACCTAGATGGTAACTAACCCAATAAGCTCTCATTCTATGTGACTCGTAGATGCTAACTCCACTGAGTTCGACCCAGAGTCAAAGCATCCTGTGGTGGGTCTTCTTCCTGTTCAGCAGTAATTTCTGACTGCCTCGCCTCCTGCGGATCAGATTAATTGTTGGCTGTCATGTTCCCAGGTAATCGACATGCCAGAGCACAACCCAGGGCAGATGGGCGGAACCATGAGGCTGGGGAAGAGGCGGACCATTTTCAAAACCAGCAACAGCATTATGCGTATGGAGCCTCTAATTGCTCGTTGTCGGGTAGCTGATTATTGCTGCTGTTGCTATTGATTGCTCTGTCTTCTAGGGAAACTATATGGAGACACAGAATATGTGGAGGAGAGGCACAGACATCGCTTTGAGGTAAAAGTACAGCAGATTTACCGTACTAAGTACTAAGTCTTTTCTATGAGGTGGAGTAGCTGTTTGGCCCTTACCAGCTTCTGCACTCTGGTAGTCAGCTGGCTGAAAGAAGGCTAAAGGTGCATTCACACCAGCCCTGTTTGCTTAGATTGTCCGGTTGGTTTGGGGAGGTGTGAATGTGTAACCGAACCAAACCAAAAAAGTGAACTCTGGTCCACCAACAAACCTACGTGGGTTTGGTTGAAATGATCTCTGGGGTGGTTCTAATGTCTAAGTGGACCACTCCAAAAGCAGGAAGTGAACTACAGTGCAGAGCATTCTGGGTAAATACAAGCAAAGCAAATGTGCCAGTCTAGCGCTAGTAGGATAAATGGCTCATGGTGTTTTACCAAAGACAAAAGAGAAATCCTGCAACTGCTAGAATCTGAACCCACTTCGTTTTTGTTTACGCTGTATGGTGTCTTTTTCATTGATCTGAACTTCTAGTGGTTGCACCATTGGTTCTTGGTGCAGCGCCACCACAGGCAAGGAGGTAAGTTTTGGTTAACCGCACCACCTGAAAATGTAACAAATGTTGCGATTACGGTCTCAGGTCAAGCAGAGTTTACCAGACCTTTGGCTACGTCCACACAGTAGATCTTGATGCTCAATTCAGATTTTTTTTTTTAAAATTTATATTATTTTTTTAATGGCTCAATTCAACCGCAGTCAGACTTCTGCTTGAACGGTTCGTGACCTCAAAGCAACCCACGTGTGCAGAAGATTGTAGACGACACACTGCTTATGGAAGTAATGTTGGAAGATGCCTTTATGGATCAGTTTTAGTTATTCAGAGATGATAGTATTCTCACAACATCATAAGACAAAGGGAGCTAATGAAAAGAAAATACAGGCAATGGCCTTTTATAGAGCACTGCCTGAAACTTCTGTAGAGAAGTCTGAATGTGGAGTTGGAGCCAGGAATGAAGGGATTGTGAAATGCTTCACTGACAGACTGCTTTCATACTTGCTTAATTTTCAGCCATCGTTTACATCCAGATTTACCATGTCTGGCTTATTCTGACACGTCTCTCATCAGTGACATAAAAGTTGGATAAATGCAACTTTTGTCATTGAACGTTGATATCGCAGACACTGAGAGCAATCTGAATGGTCAGGGGGAAACTTGCCCAGTCTGGTAACACTGTCTGTAAACAGAATAGTGAAGTGATATCTGTTAAATAAGCACTTAAATTGCCCTTTAGTTTTATTTGACAGTACGCTGTCTTGTTTTAAGGTCAACCCTGAACTTAAGAGTCAGTTTGAAGACAAAGGCTTCCGCTTCGTTGGACAGGATGTGGAAGGAGAGCGGATGGAGATCATAGAACTTGACGGTAAAACCTAAAACCTGTTGGGTTAGCTCCAGCTGTCTGGTTCCAGGTTCTAATGACTTCAGTCTTCCAGATCACCCGTACTTCGTTGGAGTGCAGTACCACCCAGAGTTCACGTCTCGGCCCATCAAGCCGTCTCCTCCATACCTGGGCCTGCTGCTGGCAGCTGCAGGGAAGCTCCAGGGTTATCTACAGAAAGGCTGCCGGCTGTCTCCACGGTAACCCCACAACTTTTCTGCTCATTGTATGAAAAGAAAAATATAAGCTTGCAGTCTGAAAGTGTGTCGTTTCCAGGGACGTGTACAGTGACCGGAGTGGCAGCAGCACCCCGGACTCTGAAATATCTGAGATTCCTTCCTGTTACTGATGCTGCATGAACTTCAATACTGGCTGTGCTGTGGCAGCTGCTTTTAGTGTGAACTTTTTATGAGCTGGTCAATAAACTCATCAAGTACCAGAGTGGTTCACCTGTCTTCCTGTGGCCTTACTGTAAATATTGCTACACATGTTTCTGTACATCTTTAAAGCATGTAAAAAAAAAAATCAAATAAATGGACACATCAAGTATTTTCAATGGTTTTTATTCCAACCCAACAGCTGACAGGTTTACAGCATCAGTTTCACTACTGTTTGTCATGGATTTTTTGCACACATTCCCATGAAGCAGGAGCAGCTTTCTGAACTCCTGGCCTGTAGCTGGTCTCCATGGTGATCTTCTCACACCAACATCTGAAACAGACATTTTTAATTTTGATAAAACTATCATCTAAATGCACTAAACATTAAGTCTGATCTCAGTCCCATATCCGCAAGCTTCATCCAGCAGTCTGCTCACTTAAGAGTCATCATAGACCAGACAGTACAGCAGTGTTTGGTTCATACCTTCAGAGGGTAGAGCTAGCGCTCACTTCCCAGTCAACATTTATCCCTTCTGAAAAAGAGAGCGATGAAGAGTCAGTGGTTCTGACCTGTCTGCTGACCTGTAGGACAGTTGAGTGGCTGCTGGAGGCAGAGGGGCCTCAGCAGTCAAAGACCGCCCCATGTTCTCGCATGCATTTGGAGAACCATGAGCCACAGGCAGCTCAGATCCTTAGGATAGCATGCTGCTGTGTTAGCCAATGGCTGCAGAGGTGAGGAACATTACCTGGATCTGTACAGTCTCCATCCAGCTCATGTTCACGTCAGCCAGGGTGATCACCTAAACGCAAACACTTAGGTCAGCTTTTTAATAGATCACACTTCCATGCGTTTTGTGAGACTTAAGGCTCAGTAAACAAAAACTCAGTCAGATCAATAATCAGTGAGGGCAAGTTTATCATCACAGCCTGGACCATCAGCCAGAGCAGCTGGTTCTGGGACTCACCTGGACCTGCATGTGCTTCCCCCAGCGCTGACCAAGACCTGATCAGAACGGAAACATGACGTCACAATCTGACCTCTACAGAGACCAAGTGTCCTTTCCCTAAATGTTGCTGAAGCAGTTACTATTCAACTGAACAGCGACCGTCGGTGAAAGATTTCATCTGGGCTTCCTGTTGACCGGCCGCTGCTACAGCAGAGCATGACCGGCTTCGATAGGAGCCCGAGTGTTGGACCGGGATGAGCGGCTGCCATGCATAACCTACCTGAGTCCTGGGTCCAGATCCATAACTGCAGAGACGGCAAAGACTGCAAGCTGCAGGTAGAGCACAACAACCGTTACATCAGGCTGGTTCCACAGGCTAATCCTGACGATTACAGCAACACTACAGATAAACTTTAAATTTAGAGACTTAAACTGAAGGTGTACTGAGGATTGGTAATGAATGAGGGGTTTTGGTCGTTGCACTGCAGGGAAAACGAGTGCAGCACGACACCTGGCGTGAGGAACGAGCAGGCCGGAGCACGTGGGTCCATGTTAGCAGTCATGCTATAGCTAACTTTAATTAGCTACGCTAAACACGTTTTAACCATGTTCAGACCTCGGCAGCAATATTTATAAATACAGATGAGAATAAATCTTAAAAATGTAACACTCTGGTAGCTTCTTCTGCTAGCTCTACCTAGCGTTAGCTAGAAACCTGCGCTCAACAGTTAAACGCACTTAGTCAACTGGCTGCTTTTTAAAGTTCAGCATAATGTTAGCTAAACTCAACAAGGTCTTACCAGATCTACAGAACTGCTTCTTCTTCTTCTTCGTCTGATTTCACTACAGCACTACTTCTTTCGGGAGGTTCTCAAAGAAAGAGAAAGAAACGCGCCTCCTCCTCTGCTTTTATACAAGCTGTAGTCTCTAACCGATTGGCCTTCGTAGGTCACATGACCCAGAGGCATTATGGGATATGTGTTTTTCTTTGACTTTATCAAGTAGCTGTCTTCCTGAAGGTACCTGCTAACCACACCAGTGAAAAGAAGAATAGTTTGGACGCAGGGATTCCTAGGCAGCAGTTGAATTAACTTATAATGTTAGTTGTTGACAGTAATAGGGGAATAAACAAAGCTAAAGCTGTCAGATAGTTAAGTTCCATTAGAATCTGGCAATTCTTGATCTACTACTAAGAATATCATATTGTTCCACCTATATCATAAAAACAGTTTTAATCTATTATTAAGGGGAAACAATTATTGTAATCAGTTAGAAACAGCAGAGCACGAACACATAAACAGAGGAATATCAATGTTTAAAATCAGTTCTAAGTAAAGAAAATAACGTACTTTTACTTAATGTATCTATTAGAACAGGGGTGCTCATACTTTTTGAGACCAAGATCTACTTTTTCTCTCACCAGCCGGCTGAGATCTACCTCATGACACGAA
>CAEFZY010018606.1:0-29859 GCA_903066815.1 Brachyrhaphis roseni | reverse complement strand
CTCGTAAGGCGGTCAGCTTCTTCTGCAAACTAGCAGGTTTTCTAGAAACTTTTCTTGTTTTCTTTAATTCTCTCAAACTATTTTTTCTAGTTCAAAATCAAGACACAAGCCTTTTGTTTAAACTCCAGAGAGACCACAATAACTTTTGAGAAAAGCTAAAACGTTACTCTGATAAGATCATATTTTAGATAAATATTTGTACTTTCTTCTTTTCCAACAGTATATACTTTGTATTAGTCTTTGCTTTGTTTTGGTTTATTTTTACTTAAAGAGATCGCAAATTAACCTTAGTGTTGTTAATAAGTGTGTAACTCAATCACTGCCTGGAATAGGGAAACTATTCATTACCTGATTTTTGATTCTTCTTTAATAAAATATGAAAATACTAATTCTGTTGTGTTAGCATACTGTAACTCAAAAATAACCTCAATATTGTGCAGTGTGTTTTAATATTGGATAGATCCTTACTTATGAAAGCAAATATGTGACAAAGTCTCATTGAGAACAAAGATGAAAATCTAATGTTGGGTTGGTCATTTAGCCTCTTTACTTTGCTGGAAGACCTGTGTTCACTTTTGAATTCATGCAGACTGTAAACAGTAGTTTCTGCTGACCCAACCAAGCACTCATTACTGTGACCACAATGACAAACTCCAACACCTCAACACAAACCACATGTGTTTCCTCCGCTTATCCAAGTCGGTTCAACTGCTCAATTTAGAGGAAATCTATTTTAATACCATATTCTTAACATCAACATCATTATTTAAAAATAGTTGAAAACTGTTTATTTTCTTGACAATGACAAATTACTAAGGAAAACATGCTTCCTTCTACCAGCTGGCAAAATGAAAATATTGAGGTTTTTAAAGAAAATGAAGTTATCACATGTTCTGAAGAGAGATGAGCTATAATTGCAGTGAAAGCAGATTTGACAAATTATTAATTCAAAGGGTTAAATGTAAATGCATGTCATGCTTCTTTTTCTTATAATACACTGGGATTTCTATGAAAACTACGCAACCTGTTCCTCACACTTCAAGACAGAAGAGTCAGACACTGCGGCTTTTCTTTCTTCTGTATGTGGAGAAGCTTCATTGTTCTCGGTTAAAACTTCTGCAAACTGCAGTATAGATTTAAGGGGTAGCTTCTAGCTTCTTTTTTAAAACTAAAGCTACCTCCTCAAACATACCTTTCTGACTCAGACCATCATCAGAAAATAAATTATATTTCTCACAAAAGGAGGAAATCAGTGAACTTTCCCCTTCGACTAAGTATTTCAGATTCATTGGACTGTAAGAAGCTCTCTCTAAATTATTGCACGTTCCTCTCAATCAGGTAATCTGCTTAATACCAAGTGGATAAAAAAACAATTCTTTTACATGCACTTGTTTATACAATTAAGCCCAAACTCATTCGTACCCCATGCCTATTTGGAATTAAAATTATTTGTATTCAAACACAAAGATTATTTCTTACAAGAAATGAGCATCTCTGAACAAGTGAAGGGAGTAACAGGTTTGAAGAAAGCACTCAGCTTGTTTTCATTTAAATTTTGTTTTAAAATATGTCATGTGAACAGTTATCTATGCCGTTCTTAACGCTCAAAGAAAAATCTTTAATGAAATTACTGCAATCAAAGACTTACAATATCAACCAGCTTTTTGCATGTTTTCGATTGGCATCCTTGCCATCGCTCTAATCTTTAAAAGCTGCACCAAGATTCTCTATTACGTTTAAGTTTCTGAACGGTTCTCACTGAAAGGTTCATTTTAATCAAAGTCAAAAGAAACGCATTGGTAAAATTTAAATAACACTTTAAACCCAAGCCTGTTTAACAATGGCATCCAAATCATAATAAATGGAAACTCGTTGAACATATATTGCATTTCCTTGAGGCAGTCTTTGTTCTTTATTTATTCTCCTTCATGGAATGTGCTTTGTTGTGAATCTGATCAGATTCCTGAGAGACCTCAGTACCCTTCTAACTACTTCACACTTGAGCATACACTCACTCCGACCTTCTTTTCAAACAAAGCAACAGGGTTTTTTTTTTGTATGTGTTATGCTGTCGTTCTTCCTCTACTCATCTCTTGTGAAAACACACTCTGACCCTCACCATTCTCCATCAGCAGCCCTGCTGATCAAAGACTCTGACACAACAACTAAATTTGGAGCAAGCAGCTACCACCACCGGGCTGAAAGAACATGCATTATGTTTGTTTGCCTGTTTGTGTTTCAGCTTGTGTATGTGGGTGTGTTAGCCGCTGGTTTGTTAGCGGTCAAGTCTTTTTTTATTATTATTACTTCTTGTTTCCACTCATGAACACACACTAGGGACACATTCATCCATTTATAAACATTTACAGTTTTAGAAGTTAAAGGTTAGGAAAACTGGTTACATACATGTTTTGGTAATTATTATTGTAGTTATAATTATTTTTGGTTCTGAACTCAACCTTTCATTGCTGTTCCACTGCTAATTTTTTAAGGTTGCCAGGGCAGCCAAATGATTCCAGTTCATGGCTATTTCTCTCCCTTGAATGGCTATTGTGCAGTAACAAAGCGTGCATGGACCTGAATGTCCTTTCTCATCATGTCCACATTTTAGGATGAATTGCTTGTAGTCCTTATGTCCATGGGCTCATTTGGTTGACCCACTCCAACTGCTCTTTAGTGGAGACATCTGAGGCCACAAAAAGCAGGTCTGACAAAAAGGCCTGATGAAGACAAATAATAGTCAGGTAGGCTATTTTGTTGTTTCAAATAAAAGGGGAGTACATTTTTAAGCATGTGTACATTTTATAATTATGTGTTTGAATACACTTGTTATTAGGTCTTTATCAGAGATGAGAGGTTACATAAATGCTTTCTATCAGCCTTTCAGACTTTGGTCACTTTCCATTTTTAATAACTTTTTTTCAGACATGCCTAAGTCAAGATGAGAATACGGTCTATAAGGTTCAGGTGAGATTGGAGTGAATTATTTCACTAAAACTTTTTGTGAGTAATGTTTTTCTTTTTTTATGTAGCATGAGCTACAAAAACTCATGCAAAATTCTTGAAGAGGTGCTATTTAAATCTACCTCAATGTGATCCAATTCCCTTTAGGTAAATACATAGCATTATGCTTAAAATCAATTCTAGAGCAATTTACCTAGCTAGAACAATGTTTGTGTAAAACAACAAAATGCCTCTTCTCCTCTTGTTTACATTTATTGAAAAGTAATTAATGAATGTTAATTTGCTTTATAAAAATATATATATATTTTTTCTAAATTTTAAAGTAATAATAATCGGGCTCCACAGTGGTGGAGTTAATTGCACTGTTGCATTGCAGCAAGAAGGCCTTGAGTTTGACACTTGGCATGAGGTCTTTCTACATGGAGTTTACATGTTCTTCCTGTTCATCAATGGGTTCCTTCTGAATAATTCCTCCCACAGTCTGAAACCATGACTGCTAGGCTACCTACTTACTCCAAATTGCCCTAAATTGTGAGTATATGTGTGTAAAGTTTATTTTTCCCTGTGTTACCCTGCTCAATTGGTGAATTGTCCAAGGTGTACCCCAACCCAGGCTGGAGATGGGCAACTGCCCCCTAGTGAGTCTACAAAGAGAAACGGGTACAAGCAATGTACCAGTTTAGTTTTCATCAATGGAATCATTAAACCTGTCATTCTGATTAGTATTTTCTGTCCTCACATAGAGGGAAAATGTAACATTAGTGTTGGCACAACCAATGTAGGAGATCATTTGTGGCCTCTGAGTGATGTTTCATATGGAGCAACACAAGCACTGCACTATAAAAATGGTCCTGTGAAGATTAAAGTACTGCCTAAATTTTTCCCTTCTTTTATTCATATACATGTATCCTATCTCTGGCACTTTGAGGGGAACAAGTGAAGAGAATCTCCATTACTACTGCTGCCATTAGTCAGGTTTTAGCATGATTCTATCCTTTGGTACGTCTTAGCTCCCTCTTAGTTGAAATGGGGGTGGCACATGAGGAAACAAGAGTGAGGAAGAGTGGAGTAAAAGTAGGTATCCAGGAGGTTAAAAGCATGTTTCTTTTTTCCTCCAACTCCTTGTCTTCCTACTTCAGGGCTTGGGGAGATAATGAAGGCCTTGGCTTTGTAAACATTATTTCTGGTATATTGCAGCTGCAATCAGCTATTATTTATGGCTTGAATTTTAATAATGTGAGAGCTAATAAGCTTCAAAAAGATGGAAAACACAGAAAACCTGGAGTACAACAGCCAAGTGAAGCTTTCCTACACACACTTAGGAGGCTGGCCACTCAACAGCAACATCAAACGTTTGCTCTTCAGTGCCTGGTTGACGTTAATTGTACATCTATTGTTCCTACATAGGTTCCTGGGAAACCAAAGAAAAGGAAACTGACTATAGAGAGAAGGGGGTGATTAGGCTGCAACTGAATGACTATGCTGTAAAACAATATCGCACTAAGAAGCATGTCACTGACATAACTAAAGCTTATAAGCCCATCACTTAAAAATTAAGACACACACACAGATTGTATAGTTTTAACCCACATGGAAAAGGGAATTAATATTTATTAGATGATGAACACTTGTTTCACACTAAGAAAAAAGAAAAAAAACCAAGAGATTTTCTAAACTTTTTAGAAAAGTTTAGAAACTATATATACAGTTGAAAACAGATATATATACATATATACATTTGTTTCACTTCTTTTGGTCAACATAAGATTGGCCTTTCTTTGTTCAAAGATTCTTGATACGGTTTTGAAAACATGTCTTAGTAAATAAACTTTTAGTATTCATATCAGAAAATTACACTTATGCTTTAAATAGCATTATAAATCTGGAGTCTATCTTGCAGTCTACAAAAATAATGATTAAATCACCAGAAATATATTTTAAACTAGACAGTAACAATGTTCCAAGTACCTAAAGGAATGCATGTTTGGTTTTCAAAAGAGAAATGGAAATTACTGCAGCAAAACCACCCTAAATTTGTTGGATTTTACTGTCTTTTGTGCTGTTCAGGCTGCATGTGAACAAGATAACTGGCAGTCAGCGCCTGGGCCAAGGTGACTGTGAGTTAAAAGGGCAGGGTTCAGGAAAGTAAAGGACCCTGTACTGCTTCACGCACTCCCTAGCTGTCCATATTTACGAGGTGTAATTTTTATGTGAGCGCCAGGCAACAACAGGTTTAAAAGGGCCAATGTAACCTTCCTGGGGCTCGGGGTGACCTGCACCCCAGTTACGATAGACTCCCTGGGCCACAATTAGGATGAGGGCTTGACTGAGTCACCCCAGCGTCATACTCCATGCAGGGTCGTTTTAGCCTGAAATCCTACTCCCCACATTTGCTAGCTGACTTGAAACTGTCAGATGGCTCTTTTTTTTCTCTGGGGACACTTCATTCTCAGAACATAGATGGCAGCAAGTAGCTTTAAAGAAAAAAGCAAGACAAAAAGTAAAGGAGGGTTACATTTAGTGTTCCCTCCCTTCCCCTTTCCACCCCCTTTCTATCTCTGCGGCACAGTGAGCTGTAACAGTTGCCACAATGTTCAGCGACAAAGCGAGTATACAGCAGGCGCTCACTGGGTCTGGCCACGCAGACTTGTCACCACCATTCACCATCAAACCCCAAACTACCAATTACCTTCTAAGCCCACCCCCACCTCCCCCAAGGCACAATGACCTGCCCCCCTTCAGTATGCGCTACTCCACGCAGCACTAGCCCCCACTGCCTCCCATTTTTCTCCACAGATGCCCCATGACTCCATGACATACAGATGCTCAGAAAAACATTTTCCCCCATCTGCGTGTGTCCCTCCGTTTGTCAGAACCCTGAACTTCACGAAAAGGATAAAGTCAATTTGTCCGCGCCTGTTCCAGGCGGAGCTCAGTGCAGCTAAATCAACAGCTTCTCATCTGAGGGGTAACAAGGTGGGACATGCTGGCTTCAAAGCAGAGGCTCAAGATGCAGGCCTTTCCTGCACAGTAAGTGGCAGCTGAACAGAATTAATGCATGATTGACTGGATAACTGCAGAAAAAGTTTCTCAAACTGCTACAGACAACAGGCCATGACTGTGTTCGAATTATACCTGACAGGTCACATTGATCACACAAAATGACATAATATCTCAGCAACATAATTTGGAAATCTGATTTCCTTTACATTTTAACACTAAGACCAAGGCGTTTGCAGAAGACCTTCATCATGATGTTGAACTGAGCTGAACTAATCCTTTATCCTATGGATGATTCCTTTAAGTTGTTAAATACCAACTTAGAGACAAATTCATCAAGCCTGACAAGCATTTAAAGATTCAATAGCTTTCTTTTTTTCAGATATATGATTTTAATTTGTTTTTCCAGATAATCTTTACGTTTCAGTAAGCATAATTTTTTGTTGCCTTTGTGCGTCTGCAGTCGAACTGAAAACTAGTACCTAGACTACCTCTTGTACTGTTTACAAATTGGTTTGAAGGAACCTAATAAGAAAAAAAAATGCTAGTTTCAGAAAACAAAAAAAACTCCAGTTAAAGGTAGACATTTTCTGCTGTATGATAGCTGTGTGTCAAGATATTTGCCAATGAAAGCGTCCAAGATGGGAGCAGGAACTGCATCTACCGTGGTCCAAACTTAACCTTAATCCAGAGAGAGGTTACAACAAATGCTGACTTCTGAAATTAGTTATCTTTTTAGTATTAGTGGCAGTGTGGCAGCTGGCAAAACAATTGGACAAAGGTGACTCACTTAGACTCCATTCCTCTCCTGCCTCCAAACCTTCCCATTAATATAGAAACAAGTGTAAAAGCTAGAAATAATCCAGATAATTTTTTTTCTTTAATTTTATTCTTTTACAATTCCAGTGTCAGTGTTGCAACTCTGTGAACATATATCCCACCAATTTAAGTCTGATCTTACCTCATTTTACTGTAATCGTAATGTGTCTGAGTTTATTTATTTTTATCCATAGCAATGCAGAAAATGACAATAAGAAGCCTGATCTATATGTCTGCCAGTATTTGTTATTGAGCCTTTATATTGCAGGTTCACCCGTTTTGAAAGAACATCTAACAGTAACAGCTAAATTGCAGGTTGATTGCCTATGAAACAGGTTGTACTGTGTTTTCAAATAGTTATTGACACTTTCTGGTGCATGTTATTCCTAAATCTAAAATTTAGATTGAGTATGGCATGAAACTTGCAGATAAGGATAACTTTACCTTGGATCAACAAAGTTCTTGAAGTTGTGCAGTCTTTCCTAATAAGACTAACTTCTTTAGAGCTATCTGTGTATAAAGGCCATTTCTAATGAAACTTTAGAAGAATCTCTGTCTTTCTTTGACAAGTGCATTTTTATCCTATTTGTTAAGGATATAACTTTCAACTTTTTATGCTTCTCAAGCTGTATTATCTTCGGTATTTTTTATTGATGCAACACAAGAAACTGGAACAAATTATACATTTTTGGACTAGGAAGCTATCAACAAAGTGCTGAAAGTTATGCTATAAAATCGATTTGGCTTAAAATCAAAGAAACTTGTTCATTGTAAATGCCATGACATAAGAACTTGTGTAAAAATGCAGGAAACACACAGAATTACAAAAGAATGGGAAAGACAGCCCAAAGGTTTTAGACTCCTTATTATAAAACATAAAATGCTCAGAAAATGCCAATGGAGTCAAATGAAGTGTAGTTCTGTATTTGTTTTTTTTTATATTGTATATTCAAATCCTATTTAATACCACAATAAATCCGGATTCAAAGAACAAGATTTTGGCTATGAGTAAGCATCAGACATACTGGGCAATGCCCGCCATGTATAGGCCAGCCAAGGATTGACATAATTTAACCAAAGAAGTATATTATAAATGTATTTTGTCAACTGCAACAGCCATTTGTTGATTTTTTTTGAAGAACATTTGTCTAATGCAATGAAAATACTCAACCCACACCTCCTCTTTTACCAGAGTTATAAAATTTTGCTAGTAGAGCTGTCAAGAGTCAAAGAAAAGTAAAGGGGTCACAGAAAAGCTGAGAGGAAAAAGCAAAAAAAGGTCTGTAAGTGAATGCAGCAAAATATGCCAAACGTACTGATATATTTGCTTTTGCCACCACAACTTTTTCAGCAGCAACGGGTAAAGGCTCCATGAAATTTATGTATGAAAATGTTTCCTTTACTAATTTGATGTAATGTAATCTTACATCAAATTAGTAAAGAACTTTACTAATTTCCAGTTTCTTTAGTTGTAAGTGGAAACTATGTGTCTTTGTGTAATAAATCTGTCATCTGTTTTAATTGGTTAACTGAGCAACTGAAAAAAAAAACTTCTTAATGACATTCTAATAAATTGAATATGACTGGATAACTTCTGGCCTATTAACTCATTGGATTTTGCCACATTGCGCTGGAGAGCGAAACGTCTATGACTTTCTCCTGGATCAGTAACTTCGGCAACTCAACTTTGGATAAGAAGAATGAATGGATATTCTAGTGTCAGGAGTTTGTATACTGTGGATTCACTTTTCCTCAAAATCTCCAAATGAACTGAATCATGCAATGAGTCCATTTATCAGTAGATATCAAAGTGGCATGGCGGGACATGTTTTGCAATTGCAAACAAGTTGTGGGCATGTAAACAATCACATTCTCAAGAAGATGCTATGTTTGGAACATGATGAGATAAATCAAAACTTAGTATTGGGAAATTACCAGAGAATCCGTGCAAATGGGGGACCCAGTGGGAGTTCTTGAATGAATCGACAAACTTTTCCTTCACTTCCCCCAACCCTTACTACAACACAGTTTGCAAAAGTGTCATTTTTGGTTAAGTGTGGAAAAAAGTACCTCCTAGAGACAGGATAATTTGCAGCTTTCTCAATGTTAGCTCAGTGTGGAAGACAGTAAGCTGAGCTTGATCTGTCCCTTCTTAGAAGCAAGGCTGCTAAAAGAAATATGAAGCACTTTAAGGGGATAATGACAGTTTTGCACCAGCACTATGCTTTTACAAAATGGTGCTTGTGCATAGCCTTTTCTAATACCACTCTGGACAACGGCCCATGTAGGCCATATCAAAAGCCATCGCTGACTCCCATCAGTGCTGTGGAGGAAACCATCAGTTTCACCATACAGTGAGCCATAAAGTAATCAGTCTTTTTATCTGGCCTGAAAAATCACTGAAAAATCTGTAAAACAAGAAAGTAAAGACATATTTCTAGTTAGGAGCAACTTTCAGACTAACAGATTAAATCATCAGCACCAAAATCTGCAAGACCATTAACAATATGAGCAACAAGCTGCTCATATTGTTAATATGAGGCTCAGTCTCTACTCATCCAGGCCCTGTTAGATTAACACTGAATGTTGCATGGCAGAGGATAAATTTGTATAAAAGCTATGCTGGCTGAAGCCTTTTCATTTCCCTGCCCTTCACCTTTACAATCAGCAGTAACTTTGAGCCGCAGCTCTGACTGCAGGATTTCAGACTGCGAGCCCAAAGTGATGTTTTCTTCCTAAAAACCTTTTAATACTTTGAGGTTAAGAAACCTCAAAGTATTAACCTCAGTTAAGAAAAATATATTGTGATATCTGTTACATATATAATTGAATGAGTTTTCTGTAGCTCCTCCATAAAACTGTGAGAGTGAAACTTGATTAAGGATGGTTATATATTATTTCCCTGAGTAGGAGATCTGTGATTCACATTTACTGTTACTTTAGGGAAAGCCCAGGTAGTACTATCATTTAGTATCACTGCTTACAGTGTCTGATTTTGTTCACTGATTAGATAAAATAGGAGGTGGGGATGAGGGGGAAAAGCAAACTGTACTGTCAGCAGATCACGAGAAATTTTTGCTCATTATAACAAATTAATTCATCTCTGCCGTGAGGGTTCAGATTTGAGACAGCATACACTCTGTGCCTTGTTTTGTGCAGACGGATGGGAGCAATGCTGGAGCAAAGGACTCATGACTCTATCAGTAAATGTTTGGCTACCTCTTAAGATTGCAGTATTATCTGACTGAGCTCCATCGTGCACTGTCCGGTTATTATTGATAAAACAATTATTAAGAGCTAAAAAGAAAAAATAGGACTTACAATCTTTGGAAGGTTTGTGTTTTTGTTCTCATTTTTAACTATGAATATATTACCCTAACTCATCAAGATGGAGATATGTGTAAAATCAAATCTAAAGAAAAAAACGTGTAATATCATGACATTTTTATTGAGACTTATCTGCTGACGTTTTTGTACAGGAATCCTTTCATTTACGACTTCCTCTCATCTCCTTTCATAAATCTTCTGCCAACTATCTCACAACAACCACCAGAGAACCTCCTTCTTCACAAAAATTAAGTCCTGGATCACCTGAGTTTTTTTGCTCTAAATTGAGAGAAAAAAATAACACACAGTGGTTAAAATGGGAAACAGGAAGTTCGATACAATAGAGAAGACCTTTGATCCATGATGAGGAGGAAGACTTCCCCTCTGGGTGCAAACTATTAATGTGAAAGTGACTCTGCCCAATACACATTTGTTACAGCAAATAATGGGCCTAAAATTAGCACACAATGGCAGGCAGACGGGCCACACTTGCACCCGGCCATGCTCAGGAAGGGCGCGGGAGGGAATTGTATAAAAATGAGTGATTTGTTGAGGTTGGGACTGGTTTGGAGCGCCGGACGGTCGGCGTGTGAGGACAGAAGAGAAAAGAGGGAGACAGAAGGTGAGATGAGAAAGTGTGATCAGTCTCCATTGTGTATGTAAACACACATCTATGGTAGTGGTTACAACTTTTAGGGTACATGTTTGAGTTTATGAAGAAAAAATTTAAACACTGCTATTTTTTCAAGCAGCCTAATATTCATTATTGCTCATTTTAGATTTAATAATAATTTGATCCTTTTTTCATGTTTTTAAAATGGTGTACCTATAGAAAAACTATTTTAAGAGTTTTGAGCTTTACTTTTTCCTTTTAAACACACTGCTGTTTGTATAGGCACCAATTATTTAAACATAACTCACCAAAAGCATCCAAAAGCCATTTTACTCATATTAGGGGAAGAAACATGCTGGCAGAGAAATGCATCCCTCATAAATTCTCTTGATTATCAACATTTTTTAGAAAAGACAGAGGAATATGAAAACTATTAAGATCATTAAACCTCTAATACCTTTTGATGAAAGCCAGAAATTTTCCTGAAAAAAAGCATTGCTAGGTTTTCATTATTAATTCTAAATTGATCTTGAAAATCTTTTTTACAGCATCTTTATAGGTGCTGTAATTTTTGTCTCGTGGGCTGGACGATGGTGAGATTGTAAACACTGCTGTCTAGCAGCAAGAAGATCCTGAGTTTGAATCCCAGTTTAAAATATTTCTGCATGGATTTTGCGGGCTCTGATTGGCTCTTCGGAGACTCTGGCTTCTTCCCAAAGTCCAACTATGTGAGGCTTGTTCTCTAAATTTCTCTTAGGTATAGGTGTATTTATGCATGGTGGACAACGTATGGGTGGATGGATGGATGGATTTTTCTCTGTCTTGGTAGCAGAAGTGTGATCTGCTTAAAGTTAATCATGCTGTGTGTTTAAGGATAATTTTCTACATGAGGTTTTAATTTGTTTTGTGGAGTATCAAGGTTGCATGTCATACAGGAGCCTGACAATGACCTACTTATTTAATTTATGTTTGTTCAAGTGGGAGAACAAGAAAAACATGCTTGACCTGTAACCAAACATTCATGCTTTCCCACAAGAACTTTGTGTAAATAAAAGTTGTCATGAACAATAATTTTTCCACTGCTATGTGATATTTTTTTATTTCACTTTTATTCTTCCATGAAAGAAATCTATTGAGATTATTGATTTTTTTTTTTTACAAGGATGTCCTGGACGAGATAAAAGCAGAGCACTGTACATCTGTGCTACAAGTGGGTAGATATTTAAACTTGCCACTTTAAACAACAATTCCTCTGTAATTTTTTTTAATGTAAATCCACAGTTTCCCCCCACTCATCCTTGAAAGGCTTCTCTAGTTTATTGATGTTCTCAGGTATTATTAATGCCCAGCTCTAGAATTTTTCCTAAATTATTTTCCAGCATGTCAATGTCAAGAGTTTGAGTAAACTCTTGCTCTTTTTGAGGCATTTTGATGTAGACGTAGGGAAGCATTTGGGATTATTGTCCTGCAGATGACCAATTTTCACTCAAGCTTCAGCTGTCAACCAGATGGCCTCAAATTGGACCCCAGAAGCTTTTGGTGCAGAGAAGAATAGGTGCTCAGTGCAATGACATTCTGAATCTGTGAAACGAACCTACAAATAAGTTGCCGTCTATCATGAAAGTTGGTGTTAATGCTTTTAGAATATGTTTTTGTCTTAATAACATGCTTTGCTTCATGGAAAAGCATGTTTCGAAATCTGAGCTGTCATACTCTTTATACAGAGAGAAGATGCTTTTTCCTTGTAACCCTTCTAAACAAGCAAAACTTGTTCAGTCTGTTTCTAATTGAACCCTCATAAATTTTAACCTGCAACATGCTAAGTAAGGCTTGTGAGGTCTAAGATTTGCCCATCGGGGATTTTTTGGAAAATTTTCCCAATCATTGCACGAGCTGACCTCGGACTGAACTTGCTGGGACAACCACTTCCTTGGAAGCTTTCTCCAGGTGTTAGTCTTATGCATCATCTTTCTCAGTAAAAGAAGAAGACATCTACGTTCAATGAAAATGGATGATTATTGTTTCCAGAGTTGATGGGCAGCAACAGTTGCTTATCTTGAATGATCAATCTTGTCAAAATTCAGGAATCTAAATGCTCCAGACTTATAAACTGCTAAAAGGTCTGCTCATAGAGAAGGGGCTACACTTGTTGACGGTTAGGTAACCAAATGCTGCCATTTCCTCTCTAGGGAGTGGGGTTATGCACTTAGTTATTTATGCACTGCTTCTGACAATGTAATATGTCCTGTTTTGTTGCCCATTTAATGGTAAATTTATCTTGCACTCCAAGAACAGAAAAATGCAATTTTTATCTTTTATTGCTATGTGATGACTTACAAAACTTTGGGATTTATGAAAATAAGGTTCTCACCTAACAGAATATGTTTCCTTTGGTGTTGAGCTTCTTAAAAAATATAATCAAGCTTCATCAAAAGCTACAAATGCTTGCAAAAGAGTGTTCTAGCAGAGAAATTTGAATCGGAGGAGTATTACTCGACCAAACAAAGAAAAGCAGAGTGGAAAACAGAGACATAGGGAGAGACAGAGAGATCTGTTGTGCATTAACGTTTTTGGACAGCAGCAAACTTTTTCCAGGTGCCGAAGGATTCCTGAGAGGCTGACAGGAGAGTGTGTTTATTTGCCCTTGTGTGTACACATGCATGTTGCTTTTATCATTTACTGCCATAACCTGAAGGATATTCTTGGAGGAGAGATCAACTGTGTGTGCACACACGTATAATACATATGCATGAGTTTCAGTAAAACACCCACTCGTCTCTTTACTGTGGCCCTGTCTTTGTTTTAGAGTCTAGCCGGCAGTGTGTATGGTGAGCATCAGCTGCTAAAAATGTCTTTATTTGGAGGTGAGCAGTCATGCATGCAAACAAGCTGGCAGTAAAGGAACTGCTAAGCAGAAAACAGTTCATTTCCATAGCAGGAATGTCAGCTATTGAAAGCATGAAATATTATCAAAATATACTGAACCTGAAAAAAGGGTATTCATACTCTTTTTTTTTTTCACATCCTCAAACCTCAATGCATTTTGTTTTGATTTTATATGAAACAGCTTAATTAAAAAGTGCTCAATGAAAGAGCAAAATGTCCAATTTTCTTGCAAATAGACTGAATTCGTACATGTTCTCATAATGTAAAGTGAATTGTGCTTCAGTCATTTGTAATTGAGTGGAGGACGAAAAGGGAAGCCAGTTTTTAAGATAGCTTACAAATGAAAAGCTAATAATAAAGGTATGAAAATAAATGAAAAACCAAACTCAAGCGATATAAGCAATATTAAAAAAAACAACTCTGTTTATTTATGATTAATTTAAGATTAATCAAGAAAGCTCATTATTGGTCAGATTTGAGGGAGAGGATCTTTGAACATCAATTTTGGAGTTTGGCCAGAGGTTTTTAATTGGATTTATATATGAGCTTTGACACATGAGGATGCTCGCCTTTAGGCCATTCCATTGTGATTCTGACTAGGTTTAGGATACGGTTTAGGACACAACTAGAACCATCTCTCTTCTCTCGCTTGTAGCAAAAAGTTACATTTTGGTCTCAGCTAATAAGAGCATCTTCCTTTCACAAGTTAATTCCTTAAACCCCCAAATGCAAAGAGAATTGTGGTTGCAACTTGACAAAATGTGAAAATGTGCCAGGGGTGTAAATACTGCACTTGCAAATCAATGAAGAAGGAGCAGACTGATGTGGTAGAAGATAATTGATCATTTAAGACCCTATTATTCATTAGTCAACCTTTATTTACCCGCGCAAAGGGGAAAAAAGTGTAAGAAAATATAATTGCAGATTAAAGCACTTGTTTAACAGGAATAGGAAAAATGTACTTATTTGACTAAAGAGGACAGACAGATAAAACAATGCTTAAATGACCAGACTGGATGATGGACTAATTTTGATTCAAAAGTGACTTTCTCTGATGCAGAGACCAGGAAAGAGTAAAAGAGTGACGGTGGGAAACAGTGTCCCCAGCTGGTTTCGGCTATCTAATAAACATGTAAACACTCTGCGTTCTCTCCCTCATTAGGTGATTGCAGAGGCTGCTTGCTCTCCATAAATCAGGGCCCAGGTTATCAAGGCCTCTGATCTTAACTGTAGTGGGCGCCCAGCTGTCTACAACCACACTGACTGGGAACAGCAGGCTTGGAGAAATCTAATTCTCCACTACTCCTACCTTCCTTACTCATTTCACTAATAAAAAAAGACGATATGCTTGTAAGTTCACAGATGCGCGACTTATTGAATAACTAAGCTTAAATTATGCAGTTTGTCTGGGTTAAAACCAAGAAAACTACATCCATAGTGATATCTTGCTTAGAATTGGTATGATTTTTGGAAGATATTCTATTCACCCCAGAGGTGTTCCCGAGGCATCGAGGAACAATTTTCATTTTTAATCGCAATCGTGTGAAAGGCATGTTTGCCACGGAGGAAGCATGACTAAGAAATGAATGGTTAAAAGAATGAAAAACGGCTGTGTGAGTTTGACTTTGAGCACCTCTCATACCATCATAAAGGTTACAACATGCCAGGTTCAAGCACAGTGTCACTCACTCATTCTCTAATGTAAAACACACTCTGTGCGCTGCATGCTCTGCCTGAGTGCTAAATGTTACGACGCTAAAACACTTAATATTCCTGTGGTGTTTTCATAGTGTTCATCTATAAAAATATAGACACTGAAAGAATAATGAGATGATATGCCAGGGATCAGACTTACAGGTAAACTGTATATGATTAAAGCACTAATTAAAATACATAGCACATCATTAAAGTGGAAATCAGGACCTCTCCCATTACCGATCAAAAGGGTCTGCATTTTATTAATGCTTTTTTAGTCATTCCTGAACAAGCTGACTTGTTGGATCTAAGAAGATTGTGAAGCTGTAAATAGTTGGTGAGGGCACTGCGGCCCCCTCAGCGCTGGAAATGTACGTAGGAGCAGTAAATTTTGAGTTAAAAGCCTTCCTCTGAGGACCTAAAATTCCTGGCTCAGGTTTCTGAGCAAGAGGTGTGGAATGAAGACTTCCCAAAGCTGAGCCCAAGAGACCCTGTCACTGGCTGATATGGAGACAGGTGAATGAGAACGCTGAAAGGCTTGCAATGAAGGAATAGTTTTGTTAGGTGGTTGGTTTTATAAAAACTTACGGCCAATTTCTGCATAGTTACACCAACATTGAGCGCTCAGTCTGTTGCTGTATCACAGCAATATTTAAGAAAACATATTGATGGAGCCTTATTTGATCTCTCATATAAAATGTCATACTTTTCAAGCCATTTTTTAATATGTTGCAATTGTTAAAGTTGATTCTAATGAGGAAAATAATCAAAAATAAAACAGATAAGATTTATATAAGCACAAAATATGAGTCTTGAGATCAATCAGCTCGAACAAGGCTTTATGGAACTACTAGTGCTGTTTTAAATCTTCCCTGTTTGATTGCTGTCAAATACATATCTTACATAAATTTTTGTTTACATTGATGCTGTCAAGCAGAAGTAGCACTTCAATACATCAGATGGATTGACTGTCCTGCAAAATGAATCTCTTACAAGTCACTTGATATTACTTGGGAGAAAGTGAGTATTTTGTTTAAATGAGTAACTATGAGCTTCTTGTTTTCAAAAATGTATGCTTTATTATTGTTTATTAGTGGAGTAAAGATAAAGTAGAACATCACTAAAATGAAGACTCAGTTTTAACCCACAATTTTACAATAGCCCACTATGTTAAAAGCAAAGATCCATTGTTATTGTTATTAAAATAATTTTCTGCTGACATATTGCTACCAGTAAAAGGAAAATATTCTCTTAATGTTGTGGTCACAAGCAAATAACTTTTACAAAATAATAATGAAAATAAAAACAGGAAAAAAACATACAAAGACTAATTTAAGAAAGACATTTTTAAAGAAAAGAAGAAAAAAAAAGAAAAACATGAATCATAAATAAATAAACATAAGAAATCATAAAAACAGTAACAAAGGAAAATTACAGTTTTTTCTGTTAAAAATAAAAACAAAACAGGAAAGCAAAAACATAATTTGAGTTAGGCTCCAGCAACAGATTTTTACTCGCTGGTTCGACTCAGACTAGCCCTGGAGCTGCACAAGCATCTTGCGATAAGGAGCACTATTCAGTTCTTTTTTCCTTACAGCATTTCCTATACAGTAATGAAGTTATTCATGCCACTGAATGCCTGAAAAAACGTCTGTTTATTACTCTTGCCTAATCGCCATAAAAAGTCCATTTATATATTCCTCATAAACTCTAGAAGCAGTGAAGGTCAGCAATTTTGTTGTACAACAAACAGGCACATGCCTTCTCATTCATCACTGAAACACATGAATTTATATTGAACATTTCTTAAGTTGAACAATGTGACTCAATGAATAATTTTACATAACTAACTTTCAGTGCTTTGTTTGAGATACTGTAGTTTCACAAATGTGAAAAAGATCAAAGTTTTAAAGGTCATCAATATTTTCTACAATTAACACTGTGTGCAGTAGCATCCCAAACTGTCCCAGTAAATTTGTTTTGCTATGATGACTGAGCACAGATGTTAGCCTGGCAGAAAGAGAATAGTTTGATTGTAATCTGCACTTCTCTCATTACTCACTTAATGCATTTAGTCAAGTGTTGCATGAAAGATGCCAAACAAACCAGAAGATAAGTAACACCCTTTTCCGTTCCAAGAACAGCATTACACAAACAAAGTCAATTTTTTTAATTTCTGGGTTTGTATTTCTAGTGCTGCTTCATGTATCTTCTGTAAATGTGCCCCTACAACCACTAGTTGACACTATCTCACAAGGGATGTTAAAATGGTGATCTAGAAATAAGATCATTTATAAGATAATTTATGATATCTTTTTTTTAATTTCCTTTATTTAACCAGGTAAACCCCATTGAGATCTGGATCTCATTTTCAAGAGGGACCTCTTTAAAACCTATTCAACAAATGTCCAGGTTTTGGTGTTCACCAAAGTCCCCTGTTCTTATGTATCCTTTCTGCAGTTTGTTGCAAAAGTATTCCTTGATGCTACAATTACAAAACTTTATTGTTTTCATATTCAGGACTTTTTTAAAATTTACCAGAAAAATATATTTCATAACTGGGAAATGGAAATAAAATGTACATATTTCCAAAAATTGTATTTATCATTAGTGTTACACATGTTATAAAGTAACCTGAATTTTCCCACTGTAGGACAAAAAATATATTTCTATCCTGTTCTACTCTACTACATCCCTAAATAAAATTTGATATAACCAATTGCTGGCATAGATCACAAAATTACAGAAGGGTTAGGTTATAAAACAATATGGCAATTTTTAATATCCCACAAAGGAAAACAGCAAGGAAGAATTGCAGAACTACCAAGACAAGTCCATCCACCTAAGCTGACAAGTTGGGCTATGGTAACTCTGGAGGAGCTGCAGACATCCACAGCTCAACAGGGACGTACTGTTAACAAGTCATCTATTAGTCACGCAAAAACATTAGACAGAATGCTCTGAGAAATCTTGTTCAGAGTTTGACCACAAGCCATTAGGGAATAAAAATGAGCGTGGAAGAAAGTATTCTGCTCTGATGAGGCTGAAACCTAACTTTTTAGCCAACATTCAAACACTATGTGTGAATGAGAACTAACATTTCACAAAACTCTGAACACAGCACACATACAGCGTAACGTGGTGGTTGCAGCGTCATTACATTTTGAAGAAGACTTGAGAATCTTCATCCTCCAGTCAGTGAGTCTAAATGCACATCCATACCTATGTATGATGGAAATCTTTAGATAAATGAATGAGCAACCCCAAAATAGATCCCAACTTAAAAATTGTGGCAAAACCTAAAAGTTGTCGTTTAAAGACACTCCATCCAATATGACTATGCATGGAAGAAATGTCTGTTTCTGCATGCGCAAAGCTGGTATACCTATATCCTAAAAAGACTTGTGGGAATAATTGCAGCAAAATGTGGTTCTAGAGCTCATGGAAGATGAATGCACACATTACATATCTTAAATTATTAATTGTAAGAATAATTCAGAAAAACAAGTAATGTTTCCTTCAACTTCACAAATATCCACTACTTTGTGTTGGTCCATCATGAAAAAAATCTCAATAATAACAGTTTGATGTGACAAAATGTGAAAAAGTTCAGGAGGGATAAATACTTATGCATTAAATTTTGGTCTACCTGTTTAGGCTGAAGTATTTAAATGAATAGCATGGATAGACATAAAGGCTATGTATCCGTGGGCTCCAAGAATGTAAAATGGCAAAGTTGAATTGTGCTGATTAGGGAGGAAGAAAAGAGAAGACCCCCTCAACTCAGCACAAAGCTTGCCAGACGAGCCCCGCTTGGAGTGATTAGTCGAACTAGCGGAGGTGAGGTTAACAGTTATTGACAGGCCAGGCAGACCTCGACCACTCTTCACTTCTAATCAGCCTGGGCCTTTAATCAAGCACGAGGCTGGGACGCGATCGCCGAACTACTGAGGAATGGATGGACGATTGAATTACCTCATGACCTGGGTCTGGACTGCAACACTGACACACTTACCGCTAAATAAATTAAACATACGGAAAGCTAGTCAGACATGATTTGAACATTTGCCCAAGCAATCTGTGCGTTCATTCTTTCCATGGTTGTCCTAGCTCCTGTTGTTTCTCAATAAATTAATAGAGTCTGTTGTACTGTAATGTATGTAATTTGATGGGAGGCTGCAGAACAAGGAAGCGGGGAATATCCTGGCCACATCTTTAACCTATTCAGGCAGGATGATGTCATGATTAGAAGAGGAAATTGGGATCCCTCCAGAACCTAAACACCCCAAGGCTGTCGGGCCAGCCATCGAGACGGCTGCAGGGAGGGAGACAGAGAAAGTGTAGAAGAAAAAAAAGAAAGAAGAGAGAGAAGGGGAGAGAGAGAGACGGAGGCTTGTGTTGACCCACAGTGTGAAGATCAAAGCAGAGCACCACTTGGCCTGACGAGGAGGGGGGCACACTCCAGGGATGAGTGTGTGCACATAGGTTTCAGTGTGCATATCTGCGCAATGTGGGTCTCATCTAGTCCGCCTCTTCACCAGAGGCCCGTGTCAAATATGCCATGCCATTAAACGTATCTGGTCTCTTCTCATGCGCACATCCCCACACCTCATACACAAACCCATTCAGCAGATCGGACCCTGATGCTCTTCGTGGCTTCCTTCCCTCATGGTGGTGAGACGCCAGAGATGATGAGGTGAAGGAGACAGAGAACAGAGACACGAGGGAAAAGAGAGCAAAAGATTCCCTTGCATGGCCCCTGAATCACTCTCACATATATAATATGATCACATGTGTGAAATCCCACAATGAATCAGCCACAAGGCATAAAAGAAACAACTGGCTAGTTGTAATGATGAGGGCTTTTTGGCCTTTATTAACTCTTCGTAATAGAAAAAAAAAAGAAAATTCTCTCATACTGCGATCAGTGAAGCAATTATTTCCTCCTTGTCTGAGAACTCAGCTGAGTTTAACTGGAAGAGAGCCAAGACGGGCACAAGGGATACTGTACACATAAACAGCATACAGACGCTGCACTCCAGTCATCTATTCACCCTTTATCATGTCACTTTGACTCCTGCTGCAGGAAAACCCCGACTGTGCTTTCCCAGGCATGTTTCCGTTATTTTTCCCAATAGGGCTGATAGTGGTGGTTTATCATTCAGGAGGTTGCGGCCCCAAAACGAACTTTGTATTAGCTGGAAAAAGAAAGAGAGCCTTTCAGAAGTGGATTTTATTGGTGAAGAGTGTCTTGTACTTGGCATCTGTAGTGAGAGCAGACACTATGGGTGTAGTGTTCAAACTAAAAATTGACGATAAGGCAAGTGATCATAGGTTTGTCAATCATTGCACCTTCTGTTGCACTATTTGATCTCCAAAATGTCATGCCGTTCTTCAGTTTGTGACCACACGTTGCCCTCAGCCACTCACAAATCACCTCCGTGTAGCTCTGGGTCTTCTTTAGTATGGGTGTGTTGAAACAAGTCTAGCTTTGCCCCGAGGCCAAGATAGCAAGGGGGGAATCGCTTAAAGAGCTTTAAAGGCTCACATTTCCTGTCCTCATCACATAGAATTTGACTTGCCTTATGACCTCCAACACCATGAAATATGTTCTCGCCTCGAACTAAAACAAACAAAGCATAATTCTTCATCAGCATCATCTCAAACATCCCAAACAGGCAAGAAAAACACAGAGGAAAGACGGGGAAAACAGTTTGATGGGGAACCAATTCAACGTTGCAATCACAGGTCCATTTGGAAGAAACATTGCAGGTGTTAACTATGTGTCAGTGATCAAAATAATTTACAGCCCCTTGTGCAGGTCATGAACAAGTTGCCTCACTCGTTCTGTAAACACGCCATTCTTTGCTGTCAATGCAGCAAGTTTGGATAATGATTTAGGTATAAAGACACACCTGTCACACTGAAAACATTTGAGGAACCATAAACTAAAAACAAGGTCTTGTGTAATTGAGCAGCTGATATCCCTTATAATGCCATCAAGAAAATTATGTCCATGTGAAAATGACATCAGTTTGTCTTGGAAACATTTACAGGTTTAGTTTTTCAATTGTTGGTCTTGCTGAATATTCCTCCTTTCCTCAAAGAGAAGATCTAAGCAAAACAAAAGGTGAAATTATTAAAATGAAAGTAAAATTGTTAGCTTACTGATATTGTAAACACACATTCTATCTAAAGCTCAGGGAAATTGTACAATGGCTTTAGACTGTTCCTAGGCAACTTAGTTAATATTGTTCATCCTGCTCAGAACAAGACAACCTGCAGCTTGAGACATTTGGTATGTTGTTGGCTGAAGAACTGGCGAGGCAGCACCACCGTTGGTGGAATAAAGAACAAATGCCTCTCAGTTAGTATCCCACCAAATCACCTAAATGATTTGGCATTAGTATTAAATAATGTGCACAATATTCCAGTTCAGGTTTGGCTTGTCTTGAGTTGGCCAAACGCCAGTACTCATAGCTTTATCCTGCCTGTTCTACAGGAATCCTCCTCCTCAAAATGACATCAAGTTCTGCAAAAGGCTGCTGATGAGCCATCCACTCTGTACCGGCATGTTGGACCAGGTCAGCATCTAAAATATGCATATCACCAGTTCTTGAGGAATGAAGGGCAAGGGTTTCATGAAGTCCAGGTTTGGCCAGTTTACATATTTTAGATTTTGAACCAGAGACTGTGAAATGTAGTTCAGACTTCTTTGAAAAATAACAATGAAATAGCCAGTTAGTTCGTTGCCAACAGAAAGCTCTGAAACAGATGTCAACTTTAGTGTTGATAGTGACAAACAGCCAGTCATAGTTACATTTAAACAGTGTTCAAATGTAACTTTGTGTCACTTCATCAGTTTCTTTCTACATAGTGCCCAAAATGCTGAGACATACTATGCAAAAGTGGAAGTTTTGTTTCTGATAAAAAGTTTTTATTAGTTAGTGTTGTTTGCACAACAGGAAAACTCTTTATTTCGACAGTAGATGGACAGCAAGAAAGGTATAGAGATAGGGAACACACGCAGCAAATGATGCAGGGTCGGGAATAGAACCAGGGACAACTGTGTTGTAACTTCTGTATGGTGCATCTCTACCACTGAGAGATGTGGCGCCTAATGTGTGTCTATGTCTTTTAAAGAACTAAGATGAAATCAATGTATTTAAATCCACTAATCAAGCCAGAACTCTCTGGATGTCATCGATAATTGTTGTTTTGTTTTTTTACATTTGTGAAAAGGAGGGATGAAAACTTTTTTCTTCTCTGTGGTCAATTTCACCCGAGTCTGTACAGATTTGGAGATGAAAATAAGAAGCTTGGCACAGCTCTGGAAGCTATTTACCATCAGAGTTAAATGAACTGAGCCCAAGTCTGGCCCCTGTCAGAATGGTGGAAGGAAGGTGGAAAGAGGTTAAAATTAGTGAGGAACATAAGGGGCCTCAGGTTGGGTGTCAGACTTGATTATGTGTATTCGGGATTTTGAAAACAGCATGCAACCAAAAACTTATGCATGGAAAAAGTCAAATCAAACAAAATATGATGCTGATGGATGTGTGGAAAGCCAAACTTTCCAAAATAAACTCAACTCACACTTGAGATGATTTTTTGGCTGTATTCTGGAAATGACTGGATCAGAGCAAGTCTGTATGCAAAGAAAAAAAAAAAAAAACTCTGCAATTCCTCATTCAGTTTCAGATGAGTGAAATGTTTCTGCAGATCTATGAAGCTGAGACCTCCTTAACAAGTCTGCGTCGAGGAAGGAAATGGAAAGAGACTCAAACTGAGCACCTTTTTGTCAGAAAATCTGACAACTGCTTTCCGAAAAAACGTGACACGACTGCCGACTGTAATATCCATCTTGGCGTAAAAATGGGGAGCACTTTAACAGCTAGCTCATCAAAACTCGCTTGATCTCACACATGTAGCCATTAGACGACACATTACACCCATTTCAGCGAGTTCTTTTTCCTTCCGTTTCCTGCTTTCCACCATATTAGACCATTTGCAGCTGGAAGAAATTGACTGATTTTACAACTGCTAGATAGCTTTTTTTGAGATATGGCAGAATAAAAGTAACATAACATACAAAATATAGTCGTGAAAAAGACCAAAGTAACATTAAGACGGCTAGGGGAAACTATTTACATTATGATGTGAGCGCAAATGGTGCGAGCAGTATACAATTAGGCTGCTTTCTTGAAACATTCAGCATTGGTCAAAACACATTTTTCCCAGAAAATTAATTGGTCATTAACTTTTCACATTGCTTTCAAGGTTCGGTAATGTCCATATTTATGAAAATGTCCACCAAAACTTTGTAAAGTTTACCAAGACAAAATTAAGTAAATTATCTACACTTTAAATTCTAAAATCTTTCACTAATGAAAAAAAGTCATCTTCTCAAGCTAAACGACAGGTTTTCTTCTTTGTGACAGAAAAGTAAGGAAACAAAGAAAAATGATGTAAATGCTACCTGAATGTTTGGGACTCCTTGTCTGGAAATCAAAGAAAAGCTTTTTTTGAAAAATGTGACACAGCTGCCAAATATAATATTGCTCTCAACTCACAAGTGGAGCATGCGTTCAGTCATTAGCCCATCAAAAGCCAGCTTGATTACGCTCATCACGATTACAGGAGACATTACTGCCATTTCTGTTTAATACATGGATCAAATATGAATGGCTTTTCTCTCTAAAGCACAGAGGGAGGTATGGTGGATATCTCTGGTAGGAATTTCAAGGTGAAAAGTTCTTTTGAGTTGATTTTATGGAGATGGTTCTACTAAAAGATAAGAGCTGATGGAGAGATGGAGGTGACCCATTGAGGGCAGATGTGGGGTTGGGGAGGAAGCGGCGGAAAGCCCTGACAAGATTGAATGGAGGATAAAATGAGGTAACATATTTTACTTTGGATTTTGTGGATGATATGAATATCTACATGTATAATAGAAGTACTGCTGCCTTATTTATTGATGCACTTCTTTAATTTAGATACATTTCTAGGCTTTATTTTGTGCTTTAATGGTAGGACATTATTAATGTCCCATTAGCAAAACTGTGCTTTTGTTGAATGACCACTAACTGACTTTTTCCAAGATTGAATGGGGGATTAAATGAGATAACACATATTTTACTATATGTGTGAATGAAGGAGGTGTGATTAAATACTGGGAAAGTGAATGCTGGAACAATAAACTATGAAATCAATCTAACAAAATAACTAGACATAAGAATCATAAAAGAACTTGATGAAATAAGAAAGAACAAGATAAGAGAAATAACTAAAATCACTAAGAAAGAACTGAAGTAAAAATGGAAACAAGACAAATAGTAGAAATAAGAAACTAAGAAACACAAATATAAATAAAACCCAAAACAAACAAACAAACAAATAAAAAAACAAGATCCTGACAGTTCCTAAATAATACATTTTGGCAAAGCATGCCTAATAAAATATCTTCTGACTGTATGTATTATTACTTTCAGCATTTGATGATTACATTGAATTAACAAACTACATAGCATTAGTGCTGTTAACAGTATTTTTATTTTATTTTTTTTTACCAAAACAGCATTTTGCATTTTGCATTAATAAATCTTCATAAAGCTGCTAATGACTTTCATTTGGAAGGGTTTTTAACATAGCTGCCACTGTTGTTTCAGTTTAGGAATAAGTTTCCCTTTTTTTCTCAGCATTCACATGCTCTGGGGAACAACTTGTCCAAGATGTGGAGTATGCCATCTCTATTATCTCAGGTGCAGCCATCAAATCTGAAAGTGAATGAAACTGTCACTTAATCAGACAACCAGGCAGTCACTAAGCTTGACTCGTGAAATATTAATTAGTAAGTGCATATCATCTCGCTTCATCGATGCTGAAGGAGGCAGGAGTATTACACAAAGTCAATTATTCATTCCTGAGCCTTTCTCTGTTTCTGACAATGTTCAGCTGTCCAGAAATCTGACAAACTTCACCCCAGTTTGCAGTTGCAGGTTCTAGCCGTTCTGATTTAGGTGTGATAGTTTTTGTGATTCTGTTTTATTTGGTTGTGTTTATGTCCCTAAAGAGCTTTATCAGTTGTAACATTCTCTATACATTTGTTTGGTTTGTTTATTTTCTTTTATGTCTTTTGTGAACAGACTGTTTTTTTCGCTATTCAATCTCAAGAAAGCTATAACTTTCTAAGTTATTGATCTTCAACCATCATTTTGAACCCTTTACCATTTAGAGATGATTTTGGTTTTGTAGAGCAAGCATGGTCAAACCAGATGGCACAACCCAGGGATAGTTAAAAGATGTTTATTAACAATAATCGAAATGTCCAGGGTGATCGATAATTTCTCCTCCAGATCTGATTGCTGGTCAAACTCTGCAGAACAGAGAAGTAACTAAGTGACATGACCAACAAATTGGAAATATTACAGGAACAGGAAGTAAAGTATTGCCTGTGGTTTCCTGGACACTCCTCCTATGTACCACAGCAAATTTGGATCCTTGAAGAACTAAAAGGTAAAAGTAAAGAAACATAGGTTGTCCATTTTACCAGGGATTGTTTCACTTACAATAACCAAAGTCCAGACACATGAAACAGGGATCATAGCCAGAATCAAAAAAGGCATAATTTTTCAGAAGTTTTCCCTGCTGAATGATTGAACCAAACTTTTAGGTTTGGTTTTTCCAAAACATCTAACGTGAAGTTGTTCGCTGAAATTGTAGCTAAATTTCTAACAGGTGGTATTCTATTTATGAATTTGCCTATTCTGAAGGATAGAGGTTTTCAAACCTGGTTTAGATGTCAACTTTATTCTAGTGCAGCTTTTTTTTTGTCAGATTACACAATTTCACCATTGCACTGAATACTCTGAACAATGACTGATGCCTTAATCAACCATGCTGTGGTAAAAGAGTTATTGGATTGGTATATGGTAAGCCTTGAGCCCTAAAATCCAGTAGGGTCTGTGGATGGCGCCACTAGTAGCCAGCCAGTCTCTCTCCCACCTCCGCCTCCCTCCTACCTCCTTTGTGAGGAGCACTCAGAGCCAAGGTCCAGGAATTAGCCCCAGCACCCGGCCAGACAACAGATCAATGGATCCGGTCCTGTATTGATAGGGCCACTTGGGCTCCAGAAGTGCTTGCTAATCCCGCAGTTTATCAGCTGTGCTGGTTGTTTGTTACAGACCTTGGTCAAACGGACAAGCTTGTTGTTTTGGACACAGTCTTTCCTCTGCTCATTTCCCTCAGTCCAACCCCTTACATTCACCTCAACTGCTTCCATTATTTTCCCAATTTTTTCCCCTGAACATGGCGTCAATTGCATTACTAAGGGTGTTAGGGCCACAGCTATAGAGTTGCCTTGTTTGAGTTAGGTGTGGCTGCATGGCTGTAACCATATCCAGTGACCTGCTAAAGGGGCAGGAGGCTGGCTGGCTGGTAGACAGAATGTCTGACTGGAGCGTGGACCATTGATTCTAATGGGCTTTTTAGGGGGCGTAATGATGGGAATCTGTTCACGCCTCGCTTGTCACGCCTAATTAACCCCAAGCAACAATAAGTCCTTTCACACTGGCTCAAGTTACCACTCTCACCCATCCCATTGCAGCTAGATTTGCTGACTTTAGCAATTATAAAATGACTTACTCTTGGCTCATAAAAAAATTGCTATGGAGCCATTTTTGGCCAAATATTTTCTAATTTTATTCTGATGCCCTTAGATTTTCCATCATATCAGTTAATTTTGTAAATCATACAGACCCTAAAAAGTTTTTAAATTCTCAGTTTTTACATTTTGTTTCAATACAACACAACCATATACACCTGTTCTGTGAAGACCTCACTTGTATGTTAGAGAGTATTAGTGAACAAACAGCCTGAAAGGTCAGAGAGCAAAATGGCAGAGAAGTTAAAAGCAGCATTACATTGTTAAAAAATACCCAAAGGTGCAAGAATCTAGCACGATGTATGAAATATGGTTTAAGGGAAATTATATATTACTGCGGACCTACCAAAACATGGCAATCCAGCTAAAATGAAAAAGAGGTAATTTGGTTATTTATGTGAAAAGCATCCAAGATGGCCATTGTAGCACCGGATTAGTTTCCACAGTGACACATCATGGTACAAGCTTCATGCTGTGGGATTGCTTTTCTTTAGCAACAAATAAAACATAGATTGTTAAAACATTTAACCCTCAAGATTTGTGAAACTGCTATGAACGTACTCCAAAATAACAGCATAATATAGTCTCAAATATGCTAAATACATTGTATGTTACACAACTTTTCAGACTGTGTAAAAAAAAAAAAAATGAAAACCCTTGAAAATCATTTTACCTTCCACTCCACAATCTTTCACAGCCTGTGGTAATTTACCATTTAAAAATGATAATCACAATAAAATTGTTACATTTTACTGTCTTAGTGTCTCATTACAGACACTGTATGAATATGGATCATTCCTTTTTTTCTTATTGCTAGCTATGCTGTGGATCACGATTCAAAAATTTGTTATGGGTTGTACACAGTGACTAAATAGAATTGCATCAAAATGCTTCCACTCATTTCTATGAATCAAGGAGATTTAAAATGTGTTATTTTTAAATTTGTCAAAGAGTTGATGAAAAATGCGCCACCAGGCATTTACTAATTGCTGGCTTAGGATGGATTCAGGCTGTTTACATTAGTAATCCTGTGTATATGCAACCACGCAATGCGTTCGCAGCTCAACTCACCTGTGAGGTTAGATTGAGTCGCTCCCTTTCACGCTGGGCGATGGCTATCTATCAGGTGTTTGACGGAACTGACAGAGAAACGGTGTGCACAACCTTTCTGCCGGGTACTGTTTGTGTACACATGCTTTTAGCCAGCCACTTAACTGCCAGAATTATGTCTCTGAGGAGATAATTGCAGGGTGGACGTAGACAGGCTTTGGTTCATGTGCATGCATGTGTATGTGTGCATGTTTGACTCAAACAATCCATGCAGTTTTTGTCAACCTTTACCTGAGCTGCTGCTTTTGTGTCAGAGCCCTGTGTCTCTGTATAGTCAGAAAGGGAGAATAGACAGAGTGTATACTTTTGTCTGAGTAAAGGTGCAGTGTGTGGGTTGGACATTACTTTTGCAATGAGTTGTGTTTGTTCTATCCGGCATGAATGCTGTCTAAAGCTGGGGAGTGTCTGTAAATATTGATCTCCTGTCTGTTACTGCACGAAGCACTCTGGCACAGACTAATTCACTCTCTGAGTTTTCTCTTAATATCTTCTCTTATATCATTTGATTTGTTTGACAGGGAGAGAACTGTTCAAATATGAAAAATAAGAGACATACAGTAGGTCCGCCTAACCTGAGATCAGATGTGAAATTCAGCAAGAAGAAAGAACAAATTAGGAATCTCCCTAAGCATTAAAGCAATGTTTAAAAAAATATTTACCTTCAAATCGTCTTGCACATTCTCAATGTGTTACATTTAGGCAGGTTAAGAGATGAATGAGTAGGGCAGACTTTCTGTGTGTGCTTCATTGTTGGCACTGCTCAGTATCATGCTACTGCTGTATGTCATCTGACCTTGCACCATCAGTTCTCAAAAACAGGTCTTGTGATAGCAGTAAAGGCAGAAATGACTGCCCCTTTCAGAGGTCCTGACCGCGACTTCAACCCTTAATCGTTATGAGTCGGGATTGGAGAAGACTCAAAAGAAAGAAATATAAGGCTTGACAGAGGAGATACTAATTCATAAGACCCTGCTGCCATCATCTAGCTTTGTTTTAATAGGCAGCCGGCTGTGATTTAGAAAGGGATGGGTTATAGGTAAACACTAAAGCAGATCATGAAAGGGATTGGCTCGGTGAGGGTCGGGTTTGTCTCTGTGTGATCGCTGCCTGTGTTTGTTCTAAAATCTCTGCAGGGGTTGTCTCGTTGTGCATGGTTTCACTGTAAAGCAATTATCCATTGGAGATGAACTGTCAGAGTCCTACGTGCTGACAGGATTCGCAAGAACACAGAGTAAAGACGGTGCCCTCATCCCAAAGTTCACATGGCGCCTTAAACATAGCCCTGAGGTGCTGTGATCAGTTTGGGGCCTTGATGACTTTACTTCTGTTCATCTGGGCTATGTCCAACTGATGGCCCTGATAACACAACTTGTCTTTCTCCAAGCCTTTCATTGGCCTGTCTGGTTGGATGCCTCGGGTTGTTGAATCACACCTACCATGACAATTTGACACTGAAAAGCTATAAACCACTTTATAATATTTGAGTCAAGTTTGGAGGATCATACATTGGATATTTTCACGCTTGTCTAAATTTTAAGTCCTAATGATAAAGGCATGAAAATTATTTCTTTTTGTGTGAAATGCCATTGATGTTTGGTGTACAGTAATGTATTTATATTCTAAAATACCGTATTTTCCGGACTATAAGTCGCAGTTTTTTTATAGTTTGGCCGGGGGTGCGACTTATACTCCGGAGCGACTTATATGTGGAAATTTACACATCATTATATCATATCACATGTTATTTTCACACTAAACCGCAAGAGGGCGCTCTAGGCCTGTGTTA
>CAEFZY010018594.1:0-106321 GCA_903066815.1 Brachyrhaphis roseni | reverse complement strand
CAGCAGAGTTCCGCCCATTACCTAGCAACGCCAGCAGAGTTCCGCCCGTTACCTAGCAACGCCAGCAGAGTTCCGCCCATTACCTAGCAACGCCAGCAGAGTTCCGCCCGTTACCTAGCAACGCCAGCAGAGTTCCGCCTGTTAACACAAGCTTAGCTCCAGCACGTTTGGTCAGCACTGTAGGCCCTGTACAATAGACACGTGTTTTATTGTTCACTTGCGCTGTGGCCAAAAGCAGCTTACTTAGATTTAATGTAACAAAGGGCCCTAAAATCGAATTGTCTAAGGATGATTTAGTGTAAACATGTTCTGTGTAGCCCGTTGTCTTATCCTAACTGGTTCAAGGAATCAAAATAAATCACTTCTAATACATTTGGAAGCCACTCATAAAATCACTTATACTACTGGAAGTATGTGGAGTTTTAGCATTGCAATATTTAGACTGGGAAAACAAAAGAAAATAAAATGTTGAGTTTCACCATCAACTATCAAAGCTTTAACTCACATCAGAATTTTTTAAGTTGCTTTTTGTGGCTCCAGGTTGACTTCATGTTGAAATAACACACATCAGAAACACCCACCTGCTGCAGGTAAAGCAGCGACAACTGAAACTCCACCTGAACAAACCTTAGCCTGTCATATAAAACAGCTCCCGCCTGGTTCAGCTTGTATAGTTTGCTACAGATTGGAGACGGTTTGACAGATGAAAAACGTTCGGCTCAGTCGCCTGTAGAGGCAAAGCTACATTAAAAGCTGCAGTAGCTTCTTGACGAGTGAAATCATTACAGTGCATTTCTGTTGACAGCTGGCTCCAAATCTTACTGTGTGCAAAGCTAAAGTGCTAAAAGAGAAAAAAGAAAGCAACTGCTGTGATTTCCATTTACCCTCAATTTCCTTCTCTTTCCGCCCTGGCTGTCCTTGCTTTTATGCTTCCCCAGGTGGACTTTGCTTTTATTGTATGGCAAAGTTTTCCAGAGCGGATTGTGGGTTATCCGGCGCGGAGCCACTACTGGGATAGATCCAGATCACGCTGGGGCTACACCTCCAAGTGGACTAATGACTACTCCATGGTACTTACAGGAGCAGCTTTTTACCACAGGTACAAAACCCTGAATGACTTCCAGCTGACCAGAAAAAGCCCTGCACTTATTTTTATTCACAGAATCCTTCTCTTTTACTCAGAATATGCTTCTAGGAATACAACCTGTAATAAGATACATACGATAGACATGTGTCTTTTAATTAACTATTTGCATGTATTTCTGTTTTTTTTTTTTTATCTAAACCAGTGGTGTCCCTAGTGATTGATAGCGCTAAGACCCGCCTCTTGGCTCTGATTGGTTGTTTTTGGTGCATTTCTTCAAACAGTATTGGTAACTCAGAGAGGAAGTGGAGATTATTATCTCTCTTCTAAACTATCTTCACAATATGGAGATAGTTTTAATAGATATATAAAAAAGTTACAAACTGCAGTTTAAAGCTCAAGTGATAGAAATGACAGAAGAAAGTAAAACTATAAAACTAATGTGCATTTCTGTGCATCGACTAAAACTATTGAACAGTTTCAATGAAAAGTGGAAAAAATGCTTCATTATAAATCAATTCAAACATTTTATAAGAAAAAAAAAATTATCTTTTGCTCTTCTGACTTAAGTTCAAATTTATTGAAATTATATTTTTAAATTATTGAGAAAGTGGGCAAATTTATACAAGATTATTTAATAATTCAATTATTTAAATGACTGTCATCTAATTCAGTAATTGATTAATAGCTAACAGTCGTTAAAAAAACGGCATTTGTAGACAAAACAACATATTCAGAGCAGTAATTAAACCAAATCTGTACAAGATATATTTATACATTTTACATTTAAATGAAAAAACGTCTTTGTCTGTAAATATGTTCTACTTAAAATTCCTCAGGTGGCGTTTTTAGCTGCCACTTTGGCTTTGAATGCATTTCCTTCAAATTCTGTATAAAATAATGTTAAGGACTATTTGCTGTACAATTATTAATTGGTTAATCCAAAAAACAGTCAGCACATCAGTTCTACACTGGACTAATGATGTTAAGTCAAGCAGAAATGTTGATGATAAAAGTATTTTTTAGCTGCAGATAATCAGGCGTTCACTAAAGGAAGGCTTTGTAACATTCTAGGCAATAAAATGTTTATTTTGTTGCTCAAAAATGAATTGAAATGTTTATTTATACTGTATTTCTAATGTATAAAAATATATAATGGAAGAATCATCAGAATGTACCAATGTTTTATCCATTAATCATTGCAGTTATTTACTGGATGTCAGCTGTATGTTGGCTGTGCAGACAGATCCTGTCCATTGTTCACAGTAAAGCTCATTCTGTCATTATTACTGTTGGCTCTTTGGGTTGTAATTGTTCTGCAATCGTCTCCAAACCAAACCTTTAAAACATCCACCTGACAGCCACATTAACCCTTTTCATTCACTGGGCTCATTTTACTCACTAGAGAATTAAATGAAACAATACAGATTTCTCTACTGCTCTGTTATCTAAAAGTGTTTAAAATGTGATACTAGTAATGAAATTTGAAAGAAAAAATGTAAATTGGAGCATGTAGCAGAGCGGTAAATTGAACAGCAGAGTGTTCCTCTCCAAAGGGATTTCAGGCGTCTTGTCTCGCAGATAAACGGCTTTCTCTTCGCTCCATTGTTTGGATGCTGAATGCACCTCCTTAGTTCTTTTGTTATTTCGACTCTCAAATGCCAACAAAAGCAGACAACACAAATTAGAGGTGGTGTGTGTGCGTGAGTGTGTAAGAGCGAGCGAGTGCAGACCTTGGCAGGGAGGTAAAAGACCTGACAGTGATCTAGTGTTCCCACGCTGCGAGAGCAACACAACAGCAGCACTGAATTTAAAAGACCAGAACGAGGAATCCAGAACGCTGAAGCTCTCTCCACTGTGTGCATCAGATACTACCACTTCCTGTTCACCCACTACATCCCAGCCAGCCTGCTGACCACGGTCGACCGCATGGCCAACTGCGAAGACATCCTGATGAACTTCCTGGTCTCAGCCGTCACCAAGCAGCCGCCGATCAAAGTCACACAGAAGAAGCAGTACAAGGAGACCATGATGGGCCAGGTGATGCAGTTTCACTTAAACATTTACACAAGAACACAAACACCCAACACAATACATTAATTACTTTAAAATTACTTGATTAACTAGTAAAGTCAGCTTAGAGCTTCTTTTGTTGTTGTAGTTTGGCCTCCATCCAGCAGAGGGCGCTACTGGTCATCCTTAACAGGAGCCAGTAGACACAGAAACAAAGATGGGGGAGCCACACCAGAAAGGAAAAGCATTAGAGCCATTTTAGATACAAAAACAAAAGGAGAAATGCATTTCTGCCAATTTTGAGGATAATCTCAGAAATTTTCTAGAAAAAACATTAGCCAGGAAAAAAACTAAGAAAATTTTAGTTTAATTTCAAATTTTCCAGAGAAAACATTAAAATTCTATAAAATATAAATAAAATGACATTTTATTAATTATTAAACTTATAAAAATGTTGAAATTCCGTTTTGTGTTCTGCAGAATCAAGAAGTCGAACTGCTGATGTGTTTTATCCTTAACCTTGAAGCATAATTTAACACTTAAAGTGATTTAGAGACCAGATTACAAAAATGACTTTAAAAGACTTTGGAATGTAGCAGAAAGAGACAAAACCTGCAAAATGAATTGAAAAAGAAGGTTTTGTTTGCAGGATATAAGTAATAAATTAATATAGGAAAGTTAAGATGAAGGACCAGAAGAAAAAAATGAGGATTTATGGACAAAGTATAGAATTTATTGAACAGCAAACACATTTGTATTCAAGGATTCTGACCAAATAAAATACTGGAAAATAAATATATTGAACTCTATAATAATGCCATTGCCAGCTATAAATGTTAAGGTCTGAGCTGTAAATCATCCAGCGCCTGAAGTGGAGACTGATTGCAGCTCTAAGGCGGCACAAGCTCTGAAAGATTTAAAAATCAAAGTGAGTTAGCAGCAGGTTGAGTCAGAAACACGACACTCTGTTATTAAACGAGTCAGGAAGTGTTTTCTTCTTCTGCTCTTTAACGAGCTGTTGATATGTTCCAGGTCAGTTTTCAGTTTATATCCATTCACCAGAGCTCTACAGTTAAGACAAAATAGTTCAGATGAAAAACAGAAATACATTTCTATGAAGATTTAAAATGGGTTAAATAATTTTCAATCACATTTTATGAAAAGCAACTTTGTTTTTTGAGGCTTTATAATCTGTTTTATTTATGGTTTTGGTTGTGTGGGGTTTTAAATTTTGGTTCAATTATTACTTTTGGATATTTAAAATATTTTATCCAGTTCCAGTGTTGAACGTTTGTCACAAAATTAAAGTTTCTTGAGAATTATTGTGGAAATTACTGCAAAATCAACAAATCCCCGCATTTTTGAACTAATACATAATTGGGAGTTTATTGCAGATTTTTCTAAAAATTGTCAAAAACTCTTACTTGTATTATACAGCTGCCTCAGCCTTAATTTATGTCAGATTATAATCCATGTGGGTAATAAAAAGTCTCATTTATCGTCTTAAATATCACAAATATTTCCAGATTAGTACAACAAACACTTTGATTTCTATTACAGAAAATCACAAAAACATTCCCAAAGTTCTGGACAAGATGTTCAGTATTATTTAATTTTGAGGATTCATTCATATTTTAACGTTTTGTAAACAGGTTTTATTAACACATTCTGGCACAACCGGCCCTTTAAGAGCTTTCATGATCTTGATTTGGCCCCAAACAAAAATGGGTTTGACACCACTGACGCACGGGAAAGCCCAACATGTGCTGTGTGTGTGTGAAAGTGTGTGTGTTGACGTAGCCAGCTCAACGTCAGGTTCTGATTGATGGCCTGACCACAGGCAGGACGATGACTCTGCAGTATGAACTCGGTGATTAATGTCTTAATTGTGAAGGCAGCGCAGCAAACCAAGATTTACCCCCGACTTCACTCATTTCACTTTTCCTGCCTCTCAACTGTTGATTTGTGACTTTGCTTCAAGCAACGCAGGCGAGACATTTAGAACCGAGAAGGTAAAAGTAGCTGAAATGTTTGGGAAACTTTGACCAACAGGAGCAACTTCAATGAGCTGACGTTGAGGAGTTTTGTGTTTTTGGAGGAAAATGTTGATTCTAATGCCAAACCGCGTCTGTCACTTGATTTGTTAGAGTTTAATTATCCTACATGACCTCCAGCAGCCATTGGATCAATCTCCTCATCCCAATGCCAAACCTGATTCTGTTTCCCTCAAGTTTCCCCTCAGCTGCACAATCTAACAGAGGGCCTTTCAAATTCAGGAAGAAAGTATAACATATTAAATACATATATCATGTTCAGACTTCTGAAGAGGATCTGGGGCACAAAAAACTGTTTTTTTCACAGAATTCAGATTTTATTTCTCAGAGTTAGAATTTCTATAAGGGTTGGAAAGAGGGTTACAAAAACTTACACTCTTTAAATATTTTATATTACAACCACACCTATACTTTATTCGTCTCAACATACTTTGGAAGTCACTACTGCAGAGGACAAAATTGTATTTTTACACCAATTCTAATCTATATGCATTTTTTATTTGACTATTGGCTTTTCATTCTCCCTTTTCTCTCCTTTATCCTCTTCACTCAGGGCTCCAAAGCATCTCGATGGGCCGACCCAGACCATTTCGCTCAGCGACAGACCTGCATGAACGCCTTCAGCCGATGGCTGGGCTTCATGCCTTTGGTGCACTCCCAGATGAGGCTGGACCCCGTCCTATTCAGGGACCAAGTTTCTATACTGAGGAAGAAATACAGAGACATTGAGAGACTCTGAAGGCAAAACTCACACAGAAACTCAGAGCTTCATCTGGAACATGGGCGGTTCTGGAGGACAAAAACGAACGAACAGAATGGGATTCTGTGAGAAGAAAAACCTGCAGGCAAAAGATCAAAAAGTGGAATATATGGAGGAGAAAGGACTGCTTGTTTTTATGGAAAAGTGTGAGAAATACACGGTGGAGAAACAAGCAAGTATGCCAGTCAGAGATATATAAATGGTCACCCACAACATTAAAACCATCAGTGTTTATGGACAGAAGAGGATTAGGTACACTGAGAAAAATAACAAATAAATCTGAGTTTTTTCTCATAATTTTGACTTTAACCTTCTCAGATAAAAAGTCCAAATTCTGACTTATTTTTCAGAATTAACTTTTTTCCCCAAATTTTGACTTTTAATCTCAGATTAGTTAAAATTCTGAGAAAAAGTCAGAATTGAAAACAAAATCAGAATTTTTATTGGTCATAAATTTGACTTTTTATATCATATCAATGTCAAAATTATGAATCAGAATTATTATTTTTAAATACAATCAGAATTTAGACTTTTCTCAGAATTCTGACTTTATTCTTCTGTAATTAAATGTCAAAATTCAGAGAAAAAAAATCTGAATTCTTTTTTTTCCAAATGGTCTTAATCTCCTTCCATAGTAGGTTTCTGTTTTGCAGTAATCTGGAAGGAAAATCTCAGATTAATGCAGTGATAAATTATGACCAGTAACAGTTTTAATCTTGTGGCTGATCAGTGTATGCGAATGCAACAAAAACCCAGACATATTCTAGATATTTGCAATCAAAGACAAAATGTTTAATGGTTTGAAGAAAGTTTACTGTGAAATATGTTTAGTCGTATTACAGGACTGAAAGGTCTTGTGAAGATGTGTACAGAAATCACTCAACATGGACAAAGAATGAAACTCAGACTGTATGCCGCTTGTATACTACTGTAGAGTTTTGGCAGCAGTTGTTCGCTGTATGAAGCCAATAAAAATGAAATAAAGAGATATTATATAGAAGAAAAGAAGTTGTCAACTTTCTTATTTTGTGTTTATTAGTTTGTTTCCAAACAAAAATTTAAACCTTTTAATGCTAACTAGGTTTAATCCAAGTGAAACAATCTGGGGGAAAAAAAAACTAATGGATACTAAATTCCCAAACTCAAAGCTCTAGCAACCTCAGCCAAGCCCAGCCCTGTTGCCTAGCAACCCAAGCAGAGCTCCAGCACGTTTGGTCAGCTGGTTTTACTTTTGTATTCACTGTACAACAGACAAGAGTTTTGTTGTTACCATCCAGAGACCACTTGCTGCACTGTTCTTGGTTGTGCAGAAGTCTCCACTTCTGCTTTTCAAAGCTGTACGGTTGTATAATTGCACGTCTGTTTGCAGCCATTTTCATATGCGAGAGTAAACGTTGAGTTGGGGGAGGTGGCCTGGGCGTAGGCAACATTCCCAAAAAATTATTCTGGCCAACAAAAGATTCTGAAATCAGTTACCAAATGTAAATAAAATTACCTAAATACACAAATAAACTGTTGTGGTTCAACAGAACTTTATGTTTCCGCGACTGCAACTACAGAATGTGTTAATTTTTCTGAATCTATAACTAACATAATCATTAGTTGCAGCCCCAGTTCTCAGCCATTTCACAATTCTCAAGGTTCGCTGGGAAAGTGAGAAGCCAAAGTTGTCAAAAGCCTGAACATTAATTAATTAAACTCTAAAATGGATTCTAACAGAGATGTAGCTCAGATGAGCTCTGCTGGTGAGAGACTCAGACACCTGAACAAATCAAATCACAAACTCCTGCATATTCATTCTTTTGTCTGAATTTACTCCAACTGAATGAGTCAGTGGAGCAAAAACAAAAAGTCTTCTGACTGTCAACAGGAAATCCAGCCTGAATGGAGGCAGATAGTTTTTCTCTTTCTTGAAGACGCAGAAAACAGAGACCTTTCTCTAAAACGCTTCGTCTCCACCGTGATCAATACGGTCAGCGTTATTCACTGGATGTGATCACCCATGTGTTCCCCCAGGAGGTAAGTAAAGCCGTTTCATTTTTCATCGTTTGGACTTATTGAACATGAACATGGATCTGCTGATGTAAGAGGAAGTCAAAGAGATGGGAGAAAACAGTCTGCCCACGGGAATTGTAAAAGGCACAGATAACTTTTAAGTGATGTAAAAAAAAAAAGAGAAATTTGGTTCTCCAAGGAGGTCTGCTTGAAAAAAACATGTCAGATAGGGTTTTAAACAGCCTATACATTAAATAAAATATAATAAATAACTATAAACTACAGAGCAATAGCTCCCTATGTGCAGTTAGCATCAGTTAGCATCAGTTCACCGTTGTAAAGTTAAACGTACCTAAAATGCACATTAATAAAACATACCAAAATTACTAATGAAACACTGAATGATTACCTTTGTCTAGAATATATGTTAAAATATAATACTTGTAATAAGTTTAAATCTTTTTCAGCAGTGCTGTAAACTAAAAGCAGAAATCAGTAACATCCATCTGTCCTCTCCTTTCAAAGCCGTCAGCATCCATCTCATTCGCTACACCTCTATTATGCAGCGTAACCTAAATAAAATAACGCATGAATAAGTCATTTATGTGATTCATAGAGTTTAGATAATTATTCATCTCTCCATAGGAGAAGCGCTCATTGATTCGTTGTGACCCGAAGCAGTTTCCAAGGTTATGGAATGAGAAATTGATCGGCGGCAGCGAGCGCTGATGGAGAGAGGAACAAACTCACAATATCCAAATATTCAAATCTCTCTCCTGCTCTCTTCTTCTCACTGCTGCCGCTCCTCAAATATCCGTGACCAAATGGACTTATAATTGGAAGTCAGGAGGCCCAGAAACGCTCCTCCACCTCCTCCGAGTCGCCCAGATATTAGTTCTGGTGAGTTACAGGGTTGATCTTCACTTCAAAATGAAGGGAAGAAGAAGAAGAAGAAGTAATTAGGTGGAGGTGGTTGTGTTTGTATGAGATTTTCTCATCCTCTAGATTTTTTTCTTTCCTTTTAAATTTTTTTCTCCAGAGATAAAAAAAAAGAAAAACGTTCCTAAGTTCCTCGTCGTCTGGACTAATTATGGGTCTGTTGATTTATGAGCCCCATTATGAATGAGAGGAAATAGAAAACTGAAGAATGGAGTTTGCAGTTTTGCAGACATCGTCTTCAGCAGATGCACAAAATGTCAAGGTTTTCTATTTTTTTTTGCAAATGCTAAAACTGTCCTGCATGTTTTTTCCACCTGAAACACCATGAAATACTGGAATAGGTTGTGTAAAATTATCCAGCCTCAAACTGTAAAAATTATAATACTTTGAATATTATGTTAAATCAATTTCTTAAAGAAGTTTGTCAACGCAAAAATAAAGAATCCTACGTTGTTTTCCCACCTGATAGTTTGATAGATTCGACTTGATTTGGGACTAAAATTGCAACATTTCTTCCATTTTCAGCTGCTGTTGTTCTCTTTCACACTGGGACAAACAAACCAAATCGGTTGACACTACACTGTAGTCCACTTCCTGGTTTTGGAGCGGTCTCTGAACCAGAGTTCATTTAAACAGAACTGAGACCGAGGTTTTTAGGCGGACCAGAGTTCACACCTCATCAAACAAACCAGACTTTCTAGAAAAACCATCTGGACTTTGATTAAAGCTAAATCAGCAGGACTGTTGTGAATGCTCCCTAAATCGCCGTCAAATGAGAAGAGTGATGATGAGAATGAGAAGACGCGGTATTAATCAATGACTTGATTTTAGGGCTGCACGTAGAACTGCTGCCTAAAACTTTACGTATTTGTATACAAATACAACTAAACTACATATTAAGGTAAATTTGTGGAAGAAAATAAGTTGCAAAAAGAGAAAATCTCCAGTTTCTTATATTTCTCCAAAACATTGCCAGAGCTAATCAGTCAAACCTCTGCGTGTGTTACGGTCAAACACACATGCAGTCGACTGAACATGTGTTCACCGAGTCCTGGGGGGAAAAGTGTCAGGAAATGAGATCCAGATCAGGAAGTCGGATTCTAATATAAGAAAAACAAATCAACACCACTGAACAGTCCCCCCCGAGTGTGTCGGTGTGTGTGTCTAACAAGTGTAAATTAAATGATCTGTGGACTTTGTAATTGCTTTACAACTATAGGACGCCATTTTTATTTTGCAGAGAATAATGGAGGACAAAAGTGGAGCTAAAGCGTCAAACAGACTTCTATCCTGGTTTATATTTATGTCACAGTAAACAGATAAAGTATCTAGAAAATGAAAACCATTCAGGTCCACTCAACAAATATTAACTGTTTTCATTACAAAAATATGCAAAACTCTCACAAAATATTCTGCTAATGTTGGAAAAAACATCAATTTTGCAACTGTAGAGTTTTCATTAAATAAAAAAACAGTTATAATCACATGAGTAAGTTTATTCATACTGTAAGTAATTTAAAAAACATTATAAAGTTCACTTCATCCAAGGAAATGAAAACTTATAATACGCCAGTACTTGCTGGCATTTTCAAATCAGCCAATCCAGGAGCAGCGTTTGTTTTCTTTGGCCCTGATTGGCCAAAACCCCCAGGGGGGAGATAAGGAAAGCTGCTCTGCAAAAACACAAAATATTACCAATTATTTCTGCCAGTGTCTAATGCAAATAGCTTAGTACACTTCAAATAAGACAAAACTAATTTATAAGTAATTTTTCAGTAAGATGTAAAAGCTTGTTTTAAGTCAATAATATTGATTTTAAAAAGGTACCAGTTTAATTTCCAGATAGTTTAATTTATGACAAAACATTTTTCCTGTCTTAAGTGAAATAATCTGCCAGCTTAACTAGAACTTTGTCATGACTATGAAGGAACTATTGATTTAAATAAAGCTTTTTATGAGTTAGTTTTGTCTTATTTCAAGTGTATGAAGATATTTGTACCAGAAACCAGAACAGAAATACTTGATGTGATTGAGTTTTGCCTTAAGGCTAAGATGGTTTCCAGTTCCATTTAATTGATATTAATGTTTATTTGGTATTTGAATGATTAAAACAGGCAGTTACAGGCATTTTAGAGGGAGATGGATGATATTGATAACAGATCGATTTGGATCCAAAGCCGATACTTTCCGAGGGAACTGTCCCAGTTATGACAATTTGAAAATCACTTTTCTGAAGAACTGCAGTTATTTTATCCAGAAATTAAAATCAAAAACTCCTCAACTGCATTGTTTAATGACTTCTCCACTCCTGAATAATCATTTATTCCCATTAGTATTTTACTAAAGTTTAATTTAGGAAAACAGGAAACGATCTCCTACACAAAGCTCAACTGCAATTACTCTTGTAGGTTTTAATACGAGATTGTGGAAAAATCAGCAGAGCGGCATTTCACTGATAATAACTATGAAGGTTATATTCCTTAAATTAACTGATCTATTGAGAACTAGATGAAATATTGATGTGCAGCACAATGAGGGAAGAGTTTTTACTTTTGCTGGAGGATAATTAAGTCTTACACAATCCGCTGTGTGATCATAGTATGAAATTTAATCAGTATTTAAATTGAAAAGAATTGGACTGTCATCAGAAAATAATTTGAAGAGTAAACAGTGTCTTTTCAGGGTCCCGAGGTGTGGGTGTGTGTGTGGGTGTGTGTGGGGGTGTGTGTGTGTGTGGGGGGGTGGGTGTGTGTGTGTGGGTGTGTGTGTGTTTGTGTGTCACGCTCTCCACCGCTGTATCGCCGTTTTCAATTCGAGGGCCATTTGTTTACATTATCTGGTTTATGACAGGCTGGGTGGGAAAATGCCACTGTTGTATCTGATTCTAATTATTTAGCAGCTGTAAAACATTTGTCCCCGCATCTCCTGTTTGCCTGCACCTCATTTGTCTGTGTTTTCTTTTTTTTTTATGCATCTTGCATCTCTTGAAAGCTACAGTCAGACATTAAATTTCTCCTAATGTTTGGGGAAAAGTGTTTACGTCGCTCTGCACTGAGGCAGGAGGGAAAATAAACACCAATCTCATATCTGTGAGCTCCTAAAAAAGCTTTTCCTTTCCTCCAGTCATCAATCGCTGCCATTTTATTAATCAGTATTGATAATTTATTAATAAAATAAACATGTAATCAGCAGATAATTGCACTAATACATATTTTTTCCAAGTTATGAGATTTTTATGAGGATCTATTACGAGTTACCATTAGGAGAAATAATACTAAGCCACATTTTCTCAGGCATGAACCTTAAAACTTTAAGATTTTCATAATTTTCTCAGCAGAATCATTAAAACTCGGCTGAATGGGAATATCCTAATATTCCTAAAGTTCTTCATAAATGACACAATTCTGAGGTCAAATTTAAATAGTTGAATTATCTAAAATGAAGCCCAATAATGTTTCCATCTGTTTTTCCTTCAGTAGATTCAAAGCTTCTCTAAAATGAATTTTTACCATTTTAATGTTAATTTTTTTGCTTATTTTTTCCATCATAAATGCTAAAGTTGACATTAATGTAGTTCCATATACAATGAAATTGATGTGTCTAAGGCTGTCTTCACACCTGATAGTCCAGTAGAACCCATTTGATTTTGTCCCAAAATTGCAAAATTTTTTACATTTTCAGTTGGTGACGTTTGTGTCAAATGAATCAGAGTATCTGACAAACCTGTTCCCCTCCTGGCCTGTGGGGGCGCTGCACCAAGAACCACTGAAGGAAATGACACAAAATCCTCCAAAAAAGACAGGTGCACTACTTCCTTCTTCAGGAAATGTAAACTAAAATGGATGCAGAGTTTAGCGGTTGTAGGATTTCTCTTTTGTCTTTGGTAAAAAACCAAAAGCCATTTCTCCCAAAAGACTCAAACATTTCTTCTGGTTGCATTTACCCAGAATGCCCTGCGCTGTAGTCCACTTCCTGGAGCAGTTTCCAGTCTGCTTAGCGTTCACATATTCTAACTGAACCTGAGTTTACGTCACCTGAAACAAGACCGAGGTTTTCAGGGGGTCCAGAGTTCGCCTTTTTGGTTTGCATCAGTTCATTTCGATTCACACCTCCCTAAACAAACCAGACTTTCTGGGCAAATTAACTATTTATTTTTCTTACTGCTGATTGGCTGAACCATAAGAAATAAAAAAGACTGTAGATGTTAGCTTCGGTGGTAATGCTAAAACAGTTTCCACTGAATTAATTAGGGCTGGGCAATAAATTAACAACAATATACACTGAGACAGACACGTGTTAAATTAATATCAATAGAAAATACATCTACAGAACAACGCAGCATTCTGGGGGACGTAGGCAGAAGAAAGTCTTTAGTTGCTAAAAGATTATTGCCATCAACTAACTCACTCACTCTTTGGTTACCTAGCAACTCACTCACTCTTTGGTTACCTAGCAACTCACTCACTCTTTGGTTACCTAGCAACAACCTGTTGAGTAACTTGCGCAGCAGCAGTTTAAAGTTTTGCCTCAAAGCTGCTTAAAAATAAAAAAAACAACGGCATGGAGTGAAAGGAGAAAATTAGTAAAATGTGGATAAAGCAAGTGAGGTCACACCACCGTTTTGAAAGTATTTAAATTATTTTTTTAAATCAATAATTATTGACATGAAACAGTGATTGCATTCAAATTCAAAGATAAATGAATGGTAGGTTTTCATACGGCCCAGCCTGAGTAGAAACGTAATGAAAAACATAACAACTGGTCCTAGGAGGCATTATGATGTGACAACCAACCAATTGATTAGTTTTGTTGTCAATATTTGACATACTTCCAAACTGGTGCTGTGACATTGCTGATTTATTCACAATTTTTTACAGTTTTCATTTTAATCAGTTATGAAGAGTAGTTGTTTCTAGGAAACCAAAGAGTGAGAGTTTCAGTTGAAGCCACCAACCTAGCTTAGCTAGCTGCGCGGTTCTGAATCAGAGTTCAGATGTATTATCTATTGATATCGATCACGTTCTCTATCACGATATATCTTGTTATTGATTAATTGTTCAGTCCTTTAAACTTAAGTCTATTAAAACACTGAAGGAACTCTGATCACACAGCTGTGAAGTTTCCGTCGCCCTCTCAAACCAAAAGGCCAGCCATTTTTAAATCAGCTCCCAAAAAAAGGCCCGGCGACAATCTCAGGGACGGATGCCACATCTCGTCATCTCCCCTTGTCTATCACTCATTCCCCCTTCAGAAATTAATCAGCCGACGTGTAGTTGGGAAATGAGGTGACATTTTCCTGTAATGAGAGCGATGGGCAGAAGGGAAGAAATTCAGTGCATTTCCAGGGTCTGCCATCGACAGAGATTGACATTTTCCATTACAGAGTCAAAAATGTACATGTGTTGCTCCATCAGAGTTGCTGTGTTTCTGTGTGTGTGGCAGCCGGCGACAAGGAGGTCATCTATCTTGTTACAGCCATATCCCAAAGTCTATGTGTGTGTACATTTGTGCATATTAGCGAAAGGGTGTGTGTGTGTCTGGACACAAAACGCGTGAATGTGAGAGTGTGTAGAAAGAGCATGGTAAGGTGAAAAAGCATGATTTATGGGAGGGAGTGGTGCTGGAAAGCAGTAGGTACAGCGACGCCTGTAAATCCTGATAAAAAAAAAAAAAACCTGGATAGAAGCAATTTAATGCCATCAATCTTCCGACCTGGGAGCTGTGATATATTGGCATGTTGGAAAGTGTGTGTGTTGGTTCAGTTTGTGTGCAAAGGATTTACAGAAACAAGTTAAACCCTTTCTTTAACAAGACAAGCCTGCTTTGTACAACAGAACAATAGAGCCCACTGTATGGGTTGTCCCAAATGCAACGTAAATACATCTAGTGTGAAAAACATTTACAAACGTCAACTTTATCACGATTTTATCATATTAGGGACATGGTAGACAGAACAGTGGAACAAGGAGGAGTACATTTCTACCAAAAGTACTCAGAAATGTTTAGATTCATCTGGGAAAACATTTTCTAGAAAAAAAATTTCATTTCTGGTTTTGAAAAGCACATTTTCCAGAAACAAAATTGAAATTTCTGAATTTGAAAATTTGCTAGTTAGATTAAACTCATACATTTTCTAGAAAAAAATTGAAAATTTCTGAGTTTGAAAAGTCAAAAATTTGCTAGAATAAAATCTGAAATTTTCCAGAAAAAAAACATAAAATTTCTGAGTGTGAAAAATAAAAAAAATTGCCAAGAAAAACCGCAAAATATTTAGATTCATATCAGAAATATTTAAGAAAAAAAAAATTTATTTGGAGTTTGAAACGTCAAAAATTTACTAGAAAAAAACTAACATTTTGAGATTAATCTAAAAAAAAAAAAAAAAAAAGGTAAAAATTCTGAGTTGCAAAAGTTGAAAATTTGACTTTTGAAACTCTGAAATTTCCAAGTTTTTTCTAGAAGATTTCTGAAAATAATCGAAACATTTATGAGATCTTTCTTGCAAATTTTTGACATTTTTATCTCAAAGACAAAAAAAACCAGAAACGGTTGACTTTTACTTTGTGACTAACACCGTTTGGTGTCTTTTTATTTTGTTTCGTGTCATTGTTACAGCGCCACCGACTGGCCTGGTGGACCTTCTGCAGCGTCTTTAGTGGCGATGCTTTCTGACGTTGGATGCTTTCTGACGTTGGATGCTTTCTGACGTTGGATGCGTTTTGTCATTGGTTGCACACGGTTTTTTAATTGTTTATACAATTTAAGGTGTTTCTCTCCGTGTGGAAGTGGTCTTAACCTGACTGAAAAACTATTCCCAGAATTTGTACCAATGACTGTAAGGCAACTAATTTGGGATTAGCAATCTTGTTTTTGGAAATCAACTTGGGGCTAAAATGATCTAGAACCAGCCTTTTCTTATTATTTCTAATATTGTAATGATCCGAAACCATAAGTGTGACAGAAAGCAAAAATAAAAACCAATCTGTAAGGGTGAAGTACTTTTCTGCAGCATTGTATCTAGTTGAGTGTTCAATTCAGATATTTAACTGTAAATATCAAGAGTTTCCCTTCACACGTCCAAACTTGGGCGTCCTCTTTCCCTGGGTAATAAATCCAGAGTTTTATCCGTCTGTGAGGTCAGACTGAAGGCTGAGGGAACAACGGCCTTGTGTTTTCTGCTCCCCAGAGGCCAATAGGATTTTACATTCACTTGCCCACGAGTTAATAAGAGCATGATTTATAGCATGCCTGGGATTCATCTATCTCACCACTACTGGTGTCAGGATTCTGCTTTCTTGTTTTCTGTCCTCCTCCAAATGGTAAAAAAACAACTAAGGATCACAAATTACAAACATTTTGATGGTTAAAATCGGCGGTTCAAGCTAAAAGGTAAATGTTTGTGTATTAAATCATTGGTAGGAAGAGAATGTGTTTTTGTTCAGCTGTGCGGTTTGATCCCAGAAGTGTCATCTGCTTCCTGTTTGGATTATCAGAGAGCTTCCACTGATGGCCTTATCTTTCTATCTGACACGCCAGACTGTTGAGGCCTTGAGAAATGATTTAATTTACCCCCATAGGCACAAATCACCCACAGCAACAAAACCCACATCACACACACACTCAGACCAACACACACTTATATGTTTCAGTTATAAGTGTCTTTCCCTCTCATTTTAATTATTGTTTCTGGTTGCCGTGTTTTATTTAGCATATTTTAAATATCTTCCAGTTCCAATGCAAAGTGTTCTTTATTAAATTAAAGTTTATTGGACTTACTTTATTATGTCAGTATGAAGATATTACTTGAAAATGGTCTCAAAACAACAATATTATCGTTAATCGGAATGGGACAATTTATCGTCCAGCAAAATTTCATTCATGCAGACGTATTGCTCATTGGGATAATTCACATTTCAGACAGTTTGCAGTCCTGCAGTGAAGACTGAACCTGATTAAATATCCAAAAACTTTGTACATATCTATGACTTTCAATGGTTCAAATGGAAAACAATGAGATTATGTTCAAGTCATGGAGAGAAAAATCTAGTTCCTGTTTACACGACAAAGCCAGGACACAAAAACCCAAATGTTTTGGATGATAAAAGTTTTCAGTCTGGTTCTTTGGTATCAACTAGTTCTTTTCGTGAAGGACAATTTTGTTTACATTTTAATTGTTATTTTTGTCGTTTTGTCCATTTCTGATATTCAAAATGTCTTCCAGTGCTAAATGTTTATTAAAATGTAAAGTTCGTTGATATTTCAGAAAGTGTTCTGGCATTGTTATACCACTATGTTAATTGAAAATGGTCTCAAAACCTCAATAACTTCTGGGATAATTTATCATCCCGTAAAATTTGTTGTTGTGACAGAGCTAACCGAATGTTACTACAGTCAGAAACGACAAAGAAGACGACAACAGGAAGTGGTTGGAGCATAATGGCATGTTTTTTAGCAACTAACTGTAATCCTACAGTTATTCATGTAGGATTTTATTTGAGTTCCTTTTTGAATGGAAACACAGCAATTGCAAAACTGTTTTTTCAACATTAACAAAACATCAAGAAAGTTCTGAGCGCGTCTTGTCAGCTCAACTCTTGTTTCCATTTTTGGTCCTACTGTATCTTACATTATGTGGCATCACATCATCATTTCTGTGTCATTATAAACCGATGTGACTCATTACAACTGGACAACAGAGGCAGAGAGCGCGTTGAAAGCTGAGCAGCTGGAAGCTTGTGATGGGCTCACGCTTTTTAAAACGACTCCAGTCAAACGTTCTTTAAGCTCAGGGTCTGCACACTTCCTCAGGACAGATAGATTACCGTTTTGACAGCTTTAAGCCTTCAAAGCTCAAAAATAAAAAAAAGAATCTCCTTTGAACTTTTACTTTACAGATCTTTCACTCCTCGTTGACAATGACAGATGATTACGTGACAAAAAGCCTCAAACAGGAACGACGTGTCTATCAAAAGCAGCCCGTCCCACCCAGCTGCTCTTCTTTTTCTAAACTTTTGACAACCAAATCAAAAGCTATTATTCTGGTGTCCTGCAGGGGCAGAGCCATAGTTCAAAAGGTAAAAACTTGAAAAGCAAAATCTCTCAAGCAACTGCCGAGACAGAAAAAGTTCAAACCGAGAACTACAGCGGGACGGAGCTGGCTGCTCAACCAGGAGACAATATCTGACAAGGCTCAGTTTCTGCAACAGTTTGGCTCTAAACATTAAAGTAAACCATAAAGTTTTAAATGAAAAGCTTAGGCATCTTTTAAAGTATTTTCTAAAGTCGTTGCCTTAAAGACACAGATCCTTTTAAAGTTAGGACTTTTACACATTTTGCCATGTTACTTCAAAGGCGTATTCAGGCTTTAAAAAGTTAAATTACAAGCTAAATTCACAAAAATATGAACATTAAGTGATAGTATTATGAGAACAGTCCAGTTTTGGCTTCATTGCTGCTCAGACTGTGTTGTTTCTTGCAGCATTTGGCTTTTTATTTTAAGCTTTTATTTATTAACTGATTACAAAATTAGTTGACGATTATTTAAGTAATACATTAATCACAATTAATAGTTTCAGACCCAGATACTACACAAAGGGTTGGACAATATGGCTGAAAAATTTATCATGATACAAGTGTTTTATATCAGTTGATATTGATAATTATTGATTAGATTTTTTTTGTGCATCTCAAATACTCCTGAAGTGGTGACTTGACATTTCCTGTTTAATGTATAGTCTTCATTCTATGCCATTTTTTATATATTTTTTAAGCAGTTATGAGGCACAAACCTTAAACTGCTGCTGCATAAGTTACTCAAGAAGTTGTTGCTAGGTAACCAAAGATTGAGAGAGTTGCTAGGCAACTAAAGAGTGAGGGAGGGAGCTGAAGCCACCAACCTTGCTTAGCTAAAACAAAAAAGTATAATGCATTATAATTCATTTTATTTGTTATTTCTGTTGTTTAGTTTATTTATTTTGGATATTTATAATGTCTTCCAGTTCCAGAGTTAAATGTTCATTAAAATTTAAAGTCTATTGGTCTTTGAGGATCCGTTCTTGCATTATTATGCCACCACTTGAAAATGTTCTCAAAACAAATATATCATCATTTATCGCAATAACTTCTGGGATAATTTATCACCATTTGTAATCATATCAGGGTTATTTATATCTACATGATCCTTGAAGAAAAATATTCATAACAGAAAATAAAACAACCACTTCATTTTCCACTCGGCTATAAGCAACATCTGGTCTCCAGCGTAAATGGAGAGTTTTCTTCCCCTTTCCTTCTGAGGATTTCTCGGTGTTAGGCCTCTACCTTCCTCTCTTCAGTAGGGAGGGCAGGCAGCTTGTGATAACCTTGCCCTGTCATTGCGTTCTTAGAACAAATCTGCTCTTATCAGGATCTTGTAGCAGGCAGCAAATGCAATTTCCCAGCTCCCCTGGCGGGTGGCTGCCTCAAATCCTCTAAGGGCAATCTGCCTGTGTGATCTGACGTCTTTAAGAGGGACTTGAACCGGGGCGACATTAGCCCATCAGACCACCAGCTCTACCTCTGACAAAGTGTCAGCTCGCCTCACTCTCTCTTGCGTTTTCCCTCTGATTGCCTTTTCTCTCCCTCATCCTTTCTGTGTATTAGAATCCGTCTCTTTTTTCCTCTCTTACTGTCTTTCTTTCTGTGTTGTGCTACTTTTCAATCCACAGATCACAGGAATGCATTAGCAGCTCCTGTCGTCCATCCAGCCTGGTTTCTCCTTTCTCTCCACAGCCGTCCATAACACCACACATCCATTCAGGCAGTTATAGAGGATGTGGAGATGTGAGGAAACTTTCAGAAGGATTCCTGAGCAGATAAAAAACAATGTGGCAACAAGGACAGGAACATCAAAGTAATTGAAACTGAGGAGATTTAAATAACGTCTCTGGACAAACATTTGAACAGGAGGTAAATAGAGATTATAACTAGGGGTTTATATCACAACATAAGTATTTCATATCAGTCAATATCGATAATTATTGATTCATTTTGTGTTTTAAATATCTGAAATGCTGCTAACCCGGTGTTGTGACATTTCCTGTTTTATCCACAGTTTTCACGTTTATTTTTAAGCAATTATGTGGCAAAACCTTAAACTACTGCTGCGCAAGTTACTCAACAAGTTGTTGCTAGGTAACCAAAGAGTGAGTAGTGAGTTGTTGCTAGGTAACCAAAGAGTGAGTGAGTGAGTTGTTGCTAGGTAACCAAAGAGTGAGTAATGAGTTGTTGCTGGGTAACCAAAGAGTGAGTGAGTGAGTTGTTGCTAGGTAACCAAAGAGTGAGTGAGTGAGTTGAAGTCACCAACCTTGATATTCTATCATATATATTATCTATTGATCACCTGTCTCTTATGATAGACAGGTGATTGAATATTCAATATACAGAATATTCATTGAACTCAGATCAAGAACCGCTCGGCATTCTGGGGGATGTAGGCAGAGGAAAGACTTTACCAACTCAATGCTTCAAGGCAGGTTAAGCTAAGTGAGTGGGATCAACTAACTCATTCACTCTTTGGTTACCTAGCAACTCACTCACTCTTTGGTTGCCTAGCAACTCACTCACTCTTTGGTTACCTAGCAACGACCTGTTGAGTAACTTCAACAATAGCTCAAGGTTTCTCCACTACGCCTCATAGCTGCTTAAAAATAAAACAACAGTGTGAAGTTAAAATTGTGGATAAAACAGGAAAGGTTACGTCACCAGCTCTGAAGTATTTCAGATACTTAAAACAAAAAAATAATCAATAATGATCGATAGACTGATACGAACCACTGACATACCGATACTTTTTGCAGCCATATCGTCCAGCACTTATATTTCATCTCCATTTTTTATCCAAAATTTTATTTCTGGATTAGTAGATTTTTTTCTCACTTAAAAAAAAAGCACAAATGACAGAAAATATCTTTAAAAACTGGATTTTATTTCAGTCATTCCTTGTGTGGATTGACCTGAATTCAAAGTCCGAATTAATAGAAGCTGTCAAACAAGATGGCTGCCCTCAAACTACTGAAACCCAAGTAATGTATTGGTGAAAAAAATATTATTATCCAAAAACTACATCTTCAAAAAACAAGAAATCAGATTAAATCAATTTACTGCCCAGATTATCTGATCAACAGCAGATCCTGTAGGTACAAACCCCTGACTTCCTTGTAAAATATCTTATGAGGGAAAAAAAAAAAAAAATCACAACTGATTTCCACAGGAACCAAATCAAACTCATCATCTCTCAGCTCTCTGGTTCTGGCAATAGCATCTCTGCTGGAGTCTGACAGCAACCAGATGAAAGCCGGTGTGTTTGAGAGTCGCACAACCCTCAGAGAAATCACGCGGCGCTATTGATGAGATGCCTGCTTCAATACTTTACACCCTTGGTGGTAATGTGCTGTAATATCATGAGAAACCAAGGCAGAAAACCGAAAAATGAAAGAAAATGTTTTATACAAGAGTTTCAAGCTATTTCTACAATTTGTTTGTGCTTTGAATCACAGTTTCTTGTAAGTTGTAAATAAGCTGCTGAGGTTTTTGGTACAGAAATGCGACGCCTGGCTGGTAGACGTCTGCTTTCACATCTAGTTTCAGCTGCAGTCGTGACAGAATTCAAACCTCCTGTTGTGAATCAAGCTGGTAATTGGGAAAATAATTATTTTTTTAAAATACTGCAATGTTTGTGGGACATATTGACAGCTGAAGCTGATGTGTGCAGAGTTACGCAAATGTTCTGTCATTCTTATAACATTTCCATTATTGGCAAATATAATTAATTAAAAAAACATTTTGACTATATTACCAAACATATTTGCTGTTCTGCCTTAACAGGTGTTAAAAATCAGTTTCATTATTTCCAAAACTTTCCGTTATTATTTTTCAGCACTCCAATTTTTTCCTTCTAACTATATTAACCAATAAAGTGTGTATTTATGGAGAGAATGAAAACAATTAAATGACAACAATATTCATAATATTGTTATTAAAACAGCTATTTTAAAGCTGTGGTCTTTCGTTTTAGGAGCTGATATTTGCAAATTTCTGTTTATCTTCATACAACAACGTGACGAGTAGCTCAGGTTCAGAAATAGTAAAAAATAAAAACAGAAATTCTCAGTGCTGCACACACACATTTTTTGATAACGTACTTGAACACACACATATTCAAGCCACTTTAATTAGATTCTATTGGATTTTATTAAATCTTCCTTCAGCTTTCACTTCACAGCAGCATCCATCAGAGGATTATTATTTATCTTGCTGCAAGAGCTGGCAGCGTGTGGAATCCCACTGAGACTGAGAGGAACAGTTGTGTCTATGAGATTATCAGCATTTAGAAGCGCGCCGCGTTCAGATGCATGTGAAATGAGCGTGCACGTGTCCAGGTGGGACGCAGAAAGGTACGACGCCGTGTCAGGGCCAGACAGACAAAACGGCTTAACTTTAGTCAAAAAAATTCTGAAATTTTTTAATTATTCTCTGAAATTTTCTAGAAAAGTAAAAGAAACTTTGTGTTTGAAAAGTCAGAAATTTGCTACAAAAAAATTCTAATATTTTGAGGTCAATCTCAAATTTTCAAAAAAAACTTGGAAATTTCTGAGTTTGAAAAGCTGAAAATTTGCTAGAAAAAAAACCCTCTGAAATTTAGATTAATCTCAGAAAATTTCTGGAAAATTAAAAAAGAAAGCTTTGAGTTTGAAAAGATGAAAAATTTCCAGGAAAAACCCAAAAGTTGAGATTAATCACATTTTATGGAAAAAAAAATTCTGTTTGGAAAGTCAAAAATTTGCTAAAGGAACTAAGAAATTTTTCGATTAAACTCAAACATTTTCTAAAAAAAACAAAACAAAACAAAAAAACATACAATTTGAGTTTGACAAGTGAAAGATTTGCTAGAAAAACTTAGCTTTTCAAAACTTTTGAAAATTTTTCTGAGTTCCTTAATCAAATATTTTAATGACCAGGCAAGGTACAAACATTGCAACACTTGTGACACACCAATTAAATATTTCAGCCTTTTAAGAGAAAATATTTTGCAGGTTTAGCAAAAGCTAAAATAATGAAAACTTCTCTTTTCAGTAAATATGGTTGGGATATGCTCAGCCAGATCAGAATATTCCTCCAAAATGCAGCCGACAGAATCAGAAACGAACATAAAAAGCAGCAAAGACACAAAACAAGCAACATCTGCTCCGGTTTTTAAATATCCTGATTGTTGCACCATAAAACATAAACTATCGGCTTTGGGGATGAACAAAACAGCAAACATTCAATCAAACTCACCAGTTTAATGTTGGGTTAAAACTTTTTCTGTCTCGAAGCCTGTTTTCAAAATGGCCGCCGGTTCTTCTTCCCTTTTTTAATGGCGGTTGGCAAGCAACTTATTAATGCGCATTGCCGCCACCTACTGGAATGGAGGGATGCATGTTCTTCTATAAAAGTTATTTTATGAAGAAAGTTTGTCCTCACAATGTTAGTTTTCTGCATGAATAACAAATGTCTGTTTAAATGCAAGACGACACAAAAAACCCTGAATTAATGTTTTAGTTTTTTTTACTATGACTATTTTTGCGCATTTATCTTGTCATTAGGTTGGAAATTGCTTTTTTACAACATCCTCTAAAAATAATGACTCAATCCTCTTTTAGTAAAAGATTTTCTTTAATTTAAAACCTAAAAATAGAAACATAATTGTGATTCTTTAAAATAAACGACAAAAATATTGCCTAAATACAGCTAACAAAAGATTATAAGTTGACTTTTTAAAAAGATCATTTAACATTTGTGGCTGTAAACAAGTTTTATTTAGATAAACTGAAGGTGAAAAAGGCTATTTGGAAAGTTTTGTCCATTCTTCTTTGCAAAATCATAAACTAAGCCAGATTGGATGGAGGTATGAAGACACTAAGTGATGAAGAAAAATTAAGGTATTAAAACAACTAATTGTCTAATTTGTTATGTGTTCATTTATATTTTTCCACAACCAGTTTGTGGAATGAATGAGTAGAAATGACCATATTAACTGTATTTCCCATCAATACAACTCAGGCTAATTTTTACTATGTGACCAAAAGTCATAAAATGATGCAGTCTGTGCTCTTTTCAGAGATAACTCAAAAACATTTCTAAAGTGAAATAACAGTAACTTTATTTTATTGATCGTCTGAATGCCTCTCAGCGCTACCATTTCTCAGTATTAAATAGGAAGCGGTTCCTCTGGGCTTTCCACCCCCTAATGTGGAGACTTCTGGGACCAGCAGGAAACTTACAGAGGAAAAACAAAAGCTGAGTCACTTGCTTTATTCCTTTGGGACTACTTAAAGTTATTTTCAGCTGTAAATTTCCTCAAACTGCAGGAACCTGCTGTTGAATTCCTGAGGGATTGTGGAAAGGTGTTTGATGCTATTTCGACTATATGATGGGCTTTTACAGCAGACTTTCGAGTATGACTTGTTATAAATGACTGGAAGGGATGTGATTTAAATTTAGGAGCACTCAGAATGGGAATGTATTTCTTGATGAATACTTCAGGTCAATAAATGGATTTTTACATGTGACACTGTGAATAAAAGGTATTTACCATCTTACAGTTGTCTCCTGATTATGCGTTTTGCCACATCTAAATGTTTCAGACAACCTGAATCACTTTACTAATGACTTTCAGTTTACTAATAGGGTTTCCAAACACACCATCAATCAGATTTAGGTCCAGATTTTGACCATTTTGTTTATTTTTGCCATTTAGATGAAGATTTGTGCTTTGGATCATTGCCCTGCTGCATAACAGAATGTGTAAATAACCCGAAATACTTTTATTTATTTGCTTCCATCTTATTTTGGCGCTTAACGCCTTAATTTTACTTTAGATATGATTAACATCCTGTTTGAGTTTGATGCTTTTATTTTGAAGGGGAAACGTCCGGCTTAACGGTTAGTGCAAAGGAAGCTTAACGGCAGTGAAAGTACGGATTAAACGTGAAGAAAAGGGAACAAGGTATGATTATGATGTTAAATGCTACGTGTTTTAAATCTTATGTGTGACTAAAACTGCATTTGCTTATTTACAAGCCAAAGCTGAAGTTATTCAAACGTCAACAGTCGGATGTTGGGTTTCGCTGTTCTTGTACAACGTAAGCCCAAAAAATAAAATAAAAGCCCAACAGGAAGTCATAATTTCGAGTTTTAATGTCATAATTATGAGAACAATTTAAGTAATAATTTCGACTTTCGAATTCATAATATCGACTTTTAAGTAATAATTATGAGATTCGAAGACAATTTTGAGATAGTCTCGAGAAAATCATGGCATATTTTCTCTCTTTTACTCTCGAAAACTACTTCCTGTTGGGCTTTTATTTTTCTTTCATGGCGGAAATGGGCTTCTGTGGCGTTTATGTCCCCAGTTTTTTGGTGAAATTGAGGTTTTACACCAAATGTAACACGATGCACGATGTTTCTACTACTTCTAAAATCAGCCCAAGCACTTAATAAAAAATTATTGTCAATAAGTTAATGTTTTTTAGTGTCTGGAAAATGAGCCCTTTCAGAAACCTTCAGAATGTACCGTTACCTAGCAACCCAAGCAATGCCCAGCCAGTTACCTAGCAACACAAGCGAAGCCCAGCCAGTTACCTAGCAACACAAGCGAAGCCCAGCCGGTTACCTAGCAACACAAGCCTATCTCCAGCACGTTTGGTCAGCACTGTATGCACTGTACAATGGCTGCTGGAATAGACAAGCCTTTAGCTGTTGACTTACCATCCAGAAACCACTTGCTGGACTCTTGTTGGTTGTGCAGGAGGTTCCACTTCTGATTCTCAAAGATGTATGGTTGGATAATTGCGCTTTTGACAAAAAAAACAACAACAACAAAAAACACACAACAGGAGAAATCTGTACATTTTCAATGTGTCTGGCTCAAATTAGGCAGCCTTTAAATGTTTGAGTCCAACTTGTTTTCTTCCGCAGTCTCCAGGTTTGACATTGACCGCTGCTCTTCTTGAAGCTTTAGCCCATAGCGCAGTGCTGATAAACAGGATCTGCTGCTGAAAATGAACTGAATCCATCAACCCACTATTACCTGAGGTTAACTGCTGAAGCATTACCCACCAGGGTCCCTTTTCTCTTTTGATCAATTCTCTCCATACAGACCTCCACACACCCCTCCGGGCAGAACGCCATCACCGCCGAGGACTTAGTCACCCTTTAACGTGCACTCACACAAACAAAGAGTAAAGAAATGAAATGTCAGACCTAAAGGACAAAACAAAACCAAACAGGAAGCAGCTGTGGTTACAAAACAGTCGCCAGCGTGCGCTTTTATTTTCCGCCGGGTAGAAGGTAGATTATTTGGGTGTTGCCGTCCTGAATCTGTGTTTGTGTTCACCCGCCTCCCCTTTCAATAAGAGCTTGTCATAACGGGGCAGATAAAGTGCTGATATGGCTGCGGCCGACACCTCAGAGACAGATACAGATGGAGGGAGCGAGAAAGCAGCAGGAACTGGATGGATGAATCGACGGTTAGACGAATGGATGGACCAGAGTGTGTGTATATATACACAATTTGGCATGGCAACTTTAGATGAACCTATAATTTGTCAGAGAGCGAGTGGGTATGAAAGAAAGGGCAATATGGATGGGAAGTGGTGGATTTGCTGGCAGCAGTCTCTTAGTCAGCAGCGGCGCCACAAAACCTGATGAAAAATGCTGCTGTGACAGTGTGTGTGTGTGTGTGTGTGTGTGTGTGAGAGAGTGTGTGTTCATCGACACAGATTGAATCCTGAACAGAGAGACAAGTCTGACACCTAGAGGGAGTTTTTATTTATGTTTCAGTGATTTGTCCTCAAAACTGCATTTGCTAATTAAGTTTGTCCAGAGAAAATTAGAGTCAGCTGAAAAAAAAAAAGCTGGTTTCCCCCAAGTGGCAATCTGCATCGGAGTCAGAATAAAAAAAAAAAAAAAGCTAGTCTGAGGAAAAAAACAACCAAAAAGCATTGAATTCTGAGAAAAATAGGTCAGAAATCTGAGAAAAAAGGGTTAAGGTCTGGAATCAACTCCAAAATGTAAAATTCAAGTCTGAATTCTAAGATTTAAGTCAAAAAATATAATTCAAGTCTGAATTCTGAGGGAAAAAAAGTATGAAAGATTCAAGTGTGAATTCTCAGATTTTAGTCTGAAATTTAAAATTCAAGTTCAAATTCTGAGGGGAAAAAGGCCAAAATTCTGAGAAAGAAAAGTTTGAATTCTGAGATCCAAATTTTGAGATTGTGTACTTTATTGTGTGTTTTTTCCAGTAACCCTTAATCCTCTTTCATATGTAATTTCTGGGAAAAGAATTCTAAAATTTTGTAAAACCTGATTTTAACTCCCAAATATCAAATATCTCTGTAATTGCTTTCTTAAACATGCTCTGTAAAAGTTTCATAATTTGTCACATGCCATACACTTCCATTTTTATTTGGGTTTTATGTGGTAGATCGCCACGAAGCAGCAGATAGTTGGGATGTGGAAGTAAAGAGAAAACTTTGTAGAAACTCCTTTTGCCTCTACCAGACTCTCACATTCAAAAACAGAATTTAATTTTGCTTTGCAAATTAGGCTCAGACACAAACTGAGAGCATCAATTTTAATAAAGCATAAAAGAGAACGATCCGTCTCTTTTGGAGGAAAGTGCAGCCACCAGCTCAGAGCTTGCGTAGTTCTGGCAGCAAGAACTAGAAATGCATCTGTAAACACAAAAGAGAGGAAGAGAAGGAATCCTGCTAGACGCAAAATTAGCTCAAACCAATTCCCACATCCAGATTTAATTAGTAAACTGTCAGAGTTGATTGTAAACACTTTAAACTTCCTTATTAATGTCTCTGCTGCCGTATGCAAATAAAATCCTTGTCCTGTTTCAAGGAGCTCTGACTCTATCTGCAGTGAGTTAATCCCCCAAACAGCCAGAAATATATGTGAATATGAGCTTTAACTGCGCTCAGAGTCAGTCATGTTTGAACTGAAACCGAAGCCTGCGAGAAGGTCCCAAACATGTTCATTAAGATAATAAGAGCTGCTTAAACCAGCCTCACCAAAACTGCACTTCACAATATCGCCAACAGTCAGCAAAAAGACAGAAAACCACTGGAGGAGCTTGAAGATGATTAAGCTCAGATTTAATCATGATCAAACACAGGCTTCATGTTTTAATCAGCTACAATCAAAGAGGCTTTCTGAACCACAAGAGAGCAACGCATCAAACAGGCCGAGCGTTTCGGAGCGACGGAGTCACATTAGTGACGATCAAACAATCCTCACCACACAACCCAGTTAGTGTAAAATTAAAGACACACTGAGGACTGTCTCTGAAAACACTTTATTACAAGCTTTCCATCTTATCAGCCTCAGAGTTTAACACAGTTAATGCAAACATTGAACATACAACGATGAAACGGAAACAAAAACACAAATATGGCAGATCTGAACTTTGGCTGCTCATGTACAGATTATTTTTTGCTGCTTTGCTCGCTGAGTTCACTTCCTGCAGGGATTTCAGGTTAAGATCGATGAAAACAACAAAACTCTTGATCTAAAGCTGGAGCTGTTCTGGACATGCTCTCCTTCCTGTTTATTTAAAGTTCAGAAAAAGTTCAATTAACACTCAAATATGAAATATTTAGCTTCCAGAAATACGTTTCAACTGAATAAATGCAACCAAAAGGTAACAGATTAATTTAGAAAATATATTCTTCCCGGCAAATATGTTAAAAAAAAACTACAACAGTAAATTAAGGACACTGTAGATAGAAGAAAGGAGTAAATTTCAGGTGAAAAACTCAGAAAAATCTTGATTAGTGTCAGAAATTAGAAAAACTTGGAAATTTATGAGCTTGAAAAGTAGAAAATTTGTTAGAAAAAAGATCTGAAATTTTGAGATTAATCTCAGAAATTTTCTAGAAAAACTTAGAAATTTCTGACATTCAAAAGCCAAAAAATTTCAAACAAACTAATTTTGAAATTCAGAAATTTCTTTTTTCAGAAAATTTGTAAGATTAATCTCAAAATTTCTGAGTTTAATTCTAGAAAGATATTTTTTGGCAAATTTTGGACTTTTCCAGCGCAGATTCTTTCTTGTTTTTTCTAGATAATTTCTAAGATTAGTCTAAAAATTTCTGAGTTTTTCTGGCAGCAATTTCTACTTTTTTTCCATCTACAATGACCCTAAAGTCATTGTAAAAAAACAAAACAAAAGAAAACCCCCAATCTTTTTTCAAATTATTGCAAAATTGACAGAACAAGTATTATAACTCAAATCATGAAAATTTCCTTGAACAAAAATAATAATGCAATTTCTCATATTTTTCAGGTTCTGTTTATAGTTCAGCATAAATGGCGACATTTAAGGTATTTTCCTTCCACTGTTTGCTGCACAAATCAAAAGCTGGAACAAAAACAAACCAGACCAACTAATTTTGGGAATTTTAGATTTAGATGCCCACAAGTTTTAAACTTGAACTTTACATCATTTACGACTTTGCAATAATTTCTTTATGAATTGATAAAGTTTTAAAAGCACCTCCGCTTTGTTACATTTGCTTTGCATTCACGTAGTGTTTCATCACAAGCCGCTTTAAGTAAACAGCATTACTTCTTTAAAAGACATATTTTATACCATCACATATGCAGTTTCATATCTAACTAATCCAGACTGAAAATCCTGCAGCATTCCAACTCAAAATGCCATATTTACTACTTCAAAAGTTAAGAAAATGCAGTAATTACCCAGTAACCACTTAATATCATGCCATGCAGACGCTCTGTCTGCATCGATGAAGATTCACTCACCGCAGCATTCTAAGCCCTTAAAGCAGCTGACATGGCAGAGAAGTTGGACTTATTTTCTTGGGATCTTGGGAGAACAATGACTGTTCATGGATATTTGAACATTTATCCCAAGATGGTCAACAGATTATTAAATATGCGGCACAAAAATGTTCCACATATATCTTACAAAGTATGAGGCTATAAACTCCTGCAGCAGAAATCTGAATAAATTGTTATAACTGGTGAGTTTTGCCTTGTTTTGCCACAAAGCTAAAATATTTAACCAGCCAACAAAGCAGTTCGGATTATTTTTAGAAAAAACTGAATCTGATGTTTTATGAGGCATTCAATGAATAAATAACCCCCGAGATAATTAACATTAATACAGAAAACATTTTTAAAAATCTGACTGTAGTTTAATAATAGCTCCCTGCTTTAGTGACATTTTTTATAAATTTCACCTCAAATTTTCATGTTTTCTCCCCGTTTCCACCCTGCAGCAAAACAAAAAAGTCCAACAACTCAAAACCAAGTATGAAAAATGAATCCTAACAAACAAAAAACTCAAATCTTTGGTGAGATTCATGTAACATTTGGCGAATGTTGAACCTGACATTAATTTTGTAGCAACATCTCCACTGTGTAAACAAACATGGCTGAATTTCTGTCACTGTGGAAAAAGGCCTAAAAGTGGATGGGAAATCAGACTCAGTTTGAATAAAAATACAGTTCTGTTTTTTAAATATAGAAAACTCTACTTTATTAAAGTGTGAGAGTAGATAAGGCTGACAAAAGTTAAATTAATACAGCTCTGGTCAGATATGCAGTCGTAGGCATGAATGTTGGATTTCTGAGTAACTTGAACAGTTTTATTTTTTTAATCAGGGTGGAACAACAAGATAACCAAATGAAACGAACAAGAAAAATGACCTGAAACACAAGAAAACCAGTTTAAAATTGGATGAATTCGGCAAACATTAAGCTTCTGGGAAACCAGTTCGATCTAATTCAAAGCGTGTGAACTATCCTCAAACCAATGGGAGTTTCCCTACACTCAGACAGATTTAAAAAGCCAATTATAGTTAAAATTTAACCAAATCAAGTGAAGAAAGCTTCACCCAAACCTGTCTGAGTTAGAGGAAATAAACCATAAATCTGGAGTTATGGACCCAAATCCATAACTCCAATACAATAGTTTTGTTGTTCCACCCTAAAAGGTTAAATGGTGACTGTCTGCAAACTTCTGAATGAAGTTGTTCAATAATAGACAAAGTACAACTGTGAGAGGTAAAGGTCCACACCACACTGCATTAGTAGGTCCATAAGTGGCTCCAAATGACAACTAAAAGCCACTCAGAGGGTGAGAGCGTTTGTATAAAAAGCATAAGAATAGAAAATGGCCGCCGTTCTGAGTGAATTCAGACGATCTCTGTTGAACCTTTTCAGACCTCGTTAATCCGCCGTTAATGCAGGTTCATAAAAAGCATCTTTGAAAGCCTGGAAAACACGAGGAGAGAAAAACAAACCAGCTGCAGTCGCGTTCTGATGCAACTCTTTTGTTCCGGCACCAGGACAGCGGCTGGCCCGGCCCGTTCAACCGGCCAATCGGGTCGCTTCGTTCAAAGGAGCGATCCCGCCGCGTTGCACCGATCGTCTGCTTCGATGGACGGCGTCTCTGGATTAGAGTCGAGCAGCGAGCGGCTTCTGAGTCGGCAGCTTTCCTCCTACAAAATAAAATAAATCTCCATGAAAATTTAATTCTTAAATTTAAGCAATTTAAGAATTGCTTAAATTTGTTTAAATTCTCGATGAGAAATAAAAATCTTGTTTCTCACCCAGAGTGTCTTCTAGGGAGTTCACCATCACCGTGTCGACCTTCAGAGTTCCCTCCTGATCCGATCCTCTGGAGGAAACAAACAGCAACGCCTCGTTATTCTCAATGCGGCCCAAAACTCAAGACGCAAAGACTTTTAGATGAATGACAGAAGAAATGACTGATTTAAAGGTGAACTATTATTCTTCCTTAAAGACTTTAGGAAAGGTCCACAAAACTTTACAAAACATGTTCATTACATATTTTGCACAAAATAATTTTGAGATAAGGTTTTAATCTGCTCTGTTCTGCTCATTTTGAGTTCCTTTCAGATTGAGCTGCTTTAGGGTGCCGTCACTTTAATGCAAATGAGCTTCTGCTGGCCACGCCCCCAACTCATTAATGAATAATTACATCATTTGTTCCGATTCCCTATTTTCTCTTTATGATATGAAGTGTGGCTATAATTTGGTAACAAACGCATAATTTTTCAAGGCAGTGTGTCACAAAACAAAGGAGCTGATATCTTATCCTTATCAGTAATAATAATAATAAAAAATAAAATGAATAAGTATTAATAATTACAACAAAAATAAAATAAATGAATAATAAATTATAATAAAAATACATAAATAATTGTGGTGAAAATAAATAACATTTAATTAAATAACTAAGTATAATAAATAAGATTAATAAAAAATAATAATAAAAAGTATAAATTTAAATAAGAAAAAGTAAATAAAAAATAATAAAATGAGATGTGTATTATTTTGCGCAATAAAAATATTCTTATCAATAGTAATAAAAATAATAATAATTACAAACTATAATAAAACTGTAAATAGAAAAATGTATAATTATAGTAAAAAATAAAATGAATCATTAAGTATAATAAAACATAAAAATAAAGTAAATAAATACAAATAAAAATTTAAAATAAAAATAATATAATTAATAAGAAAAAATATAGTAAATATATTTTTTATTAAATAACATAATTAAGTACAACAAAATAAATGCATAAATATCAATTTAAAAAATAATAATGTTGAAATAATCTAAAATCCTTTTTTTGGTCCAATATACGATAACAATATCAGTTATCGTATATTGGTTTGTTCTTATGATCATAAGTCAGGTTCACCAATCCTTTTAAAAGCTTTCATTATAACTTATTTAACCAAGAACTGATTAAACACTGTAAACCCTGAAACTGAGGCGTCGGGTCTTTAGTTTATCCAAAAATACCAACGAGGAAGAATAAACCCAACTTACCCTCTGAGCTTCTGCACCGCTCCGAGTCTCAGTAAAGCTGCCAGTGCGTTTTTCTGGAGGTCCGACGACAAAACCTCGACGTATTTTAACCCTCCTGGATGATGCAGACACACAAAAATAAATAAATAACATTTTTATGTCGCTAGAAATAATGTAAATAAACAACGTTTTAAAAAACCTGTTAGAAGGTGTTTGATGAAGAACTTTCGGACAGCAGGAACAAACTGTTTCTCAGTCAGACTCTCCGTCGCCTCCTCACAGAGGAACCTGCACACCATCTGGGAGAAAAAATAAAAAAATTAAATAAAAAACAACCCGACTATTAAAACCGTTTTCACACATCAGCTCAAACTGCGCCGGCTTCCTCACGCAGCATCACTCAGCAGGACGCCGACTGTGCAACAAGCTTTTTCACTACTGGGAAAACTCCAGAGTGGAGGGAGAGCCGAGTGTGAAAGGACAGAACATGATGTGAAAGAAACCTCAGGAGGGACTGGAGACACACTTCCTGTCTCCAGTATGAACTGGTTTTACTGGTGGACGATGATCCATGCTACTGCAGGAGCAGAGACACTGAAAATCAACATATTATTAAACTGAATGCTTGCAATTCTGATGTTTTAATGGATGGAAATGGTTGGAGACTGATGTCGCATCAACAGTGCCCTCTAGTGGACGGAGAGGAAGGAAGAAAAAAGAGAGGAAATGGAAGGAATGAATGACTGAAAGAAGAAAGGAAGAACAGGCAAAAAGAAAGGATGATGAAAGAAAAGAAGGAAAAATAGGAACAAACAATAGTAAGGACAGATAGAACGGAAGAAAGGATGGATCGGAGTAAGGATAGGAAGGAAAGAAGGAAGAAAGGAATGAAGGTAGTTTTGGAAGAAAGAAAGGAATAAAGGAAGGATGAATAGGAGGAAAGGATTAGACCACGTTTGGATAAATATTTGGAAAAAAAAAGAGAGAGATGAAATTGCACCATAAATATTGATTTACGGGTCAACAAACAGTAATAATAACACCTGATCCCAGCTAAGCTCACCTGATATCCCTGCACAAACGGATCCAGAATGCTGGTGAGGAACGCCAGCGTCTGGTGGCCCCTGTCTGTGACCAGCACCTCCTGCTGGTGGATGTGGAGAACTGCGCTTTTCACCAGCAGGTAGCAAGCTTCTTCAAAGTCCTGGAAAACAGGCAGACATCAACAACGGTAAATATCAAAACATTTAAAACGTCTGGTCGGTGAAATATTTGCTCGGTTTCAGATCTCATCACCTGAACTTCGGCTCCGGGACGAAGGATGAACTCGTTAGAAAACATGTTCCTCAAGAAGCTGAAGGTGTTGAAGATCTCCTCTGGAAAACAGAACAGAGGTAAAGAACAGGCTTGTAGCATTTATTGAAAGAATAAAATATCTATGGATTTATGCTAATAGCTGGTAGCTACTAGTCAGTAGTAGTACCAACTACTAGTAGCTAGTAGTACTAACAGCTAGTATCTAGTAGCACTAACGGCTAATGGCCAGAAGCTACTAGTAGCTAGTCGTACTAACGGCTAGTGGTTAGAAGCTACTAGTAGCAAGGAGCTCGTAGCTAGTTAGTGCTAGCAGTTGCACTAGATGGCTTCTAGCAGTTGCTAGAAGCCATTAGCAGCACTAACTGCTAATGGCTAGAAGCTACTAGTAGCTAGTAGTACTAAAGGCTAGTAGCTGGTATCTAGTAGTACTAACTGCTAGTGGCTAGAAGCTACTAGTAACTAGTAGTACTAACTGCTAGTGGCTAGCAGTGGCAAAAGGCTGAGAGCAGAAGAAGAGTCATCCTCACGTTTCCTGCTGCCGGCGACAGAGTGGACGGCGGAGGCCAGCAGCGCAGCCCGGATGAAGACGTGCAGCACCTGGTTCCTGTAGGAGGCGCAGGAGAGCACCACCACTGCCTTGCTTAAGAGCTCTTCCTCCGGTGTCATCACAGGCAGAGGAAACCCTGATCCACTTCCTGTTTCAGAAAAAAAACACTTGTTTGATTTTCTGACTTTCCATCAGAGCTTTGAACCTCAAAAAGTCTCCATGAAACAAAGTGAAACCTGGCTCCAAGTTCAGCTGGACTCTCCCCTCAGAGACCCTCACCAGGCTGCGATGGAGGGAAAGGCCGGAGGAAACAACTGTGGAGGGAGGAACGTGGTCTGGAGAGGAAGAGCGGTGAGGAAGAGGAGCAGAAACAATCTCATTAAACTGCATCAGCTTTAATACCTTCAAAAACAACAAGGAGAAACTGATAGAAAAACTGAAGTTTTAGGTGCAAGTTGAAAAGAATATAGCCTCCTAAGAAAAAGAACTAGAAAAAATAATTAAAAGCAAAATGTTGTGCCTTGCTAAAGCATTCAAACACCTTCTTGGGGTTTTACTAATAGTTCATAAACCAACACAAAAGAGTTCAGAATTATAAATTGAAAGCTTTTACTGTTTCTGACAAAAAATAATGATTTTAAAAATGTGTATTTGTACATTAGTCATTGTAGATAGAAAAAAGAAGTAAATTTCTACAAAAAAAACTCAGAAATTTTGAGACTAATTTCAAAAATTTTCTAGAATTTTTTTTCCCCTGAGTTTCAAAAGTTGAAGATGTTCAAAGTTTGAAACTCAGAAATTTCTCCAAACTTCTAGCATTCATTTTTTATTAATTTGACTTTTTTCTCATCTTCCCTCCAACTTTCTGGGGCCCCGTTAGCCTGCCATGGCGTCCCCTTCAAGGCCCTCAACCCCCACTTTGAGAAACACTGCTCTGTAGAATCTATTTTTTCTGCACCTCCCGCCAAAATGTCTAATATTTCTCTGACTGCTTGTTATTTTTAATCTTTTCTCTTCTACAGCATCTTTTATAAATAAAATGTTTTACTAATATTTTTGTTATTGTTGCTGTGCTGCCTCAGTAACTGGGCCGGTACCATACCGGGCCAGTGTAGGAAAGCTCCAAACTGGCGGGACAGATCCCGGAGCCAGACGGCTTGTTCAGTCAGGTCTTCCACCAGTACTCCCAGTTTGTTCCCAGCAGCCTGGTTCTGGAGCAGCAGGGCGGCCAGAAGGACCCAGGGCTTCAGAACCATGTTCTCCTCCTGGGACCGGACCAGCCTGAAGGCTGAGTCGTTCACAAAGTCCTGGATTCCCTCTGAGGGCTTCCTGGGGATGTGCCTGAAAAAACCAACCACAAACAAACAGCTGAGTCAGGTTTATCTGAGGGTGATCAATAACCAAAGATATCCTCAGTATTGATCGGTGATTATTACTGAATATAATGTCAGAACATGAAGTTCCTTAAAGTTCAAAGATAAACTTTAAATAAAGTTTAAATATGGGCTGTGCAAAAACAAGAAAGAAAAAAAAAGGCAGGAATGGATGGATGGATGGATGGATGGATGGATGGATGGATGGATGGATGGATGGATGGATGGATGGATGGATGGATGGAAAATAAATAAAGAATGAACATAAAGGGAAGAAAAAAGGAAAGAAGCAAAGGAAGAAGGAAAGCAAGAAGGTACGAATAAAGAATAAAAAAAGGAATGACAAGTTAAAATGAAGGATGAAAGGAAGAATGGAAAGTAAAATGAATGAAAGAAGATAGGAAGGAAAAACGACAGGAAAGGAGGAAGGATTAAAAAGGAAGAAAAGAAGGTAAAATGACTGAAAATTGATGAAACGAATGAATGAATGAATGAATGAATGAATGAATGAATGAATGAATGAATGAATGAATGAATGCCGGTACCGCGGTGTCAGGTTGAACTGGGAGCGGTCCACTCTGCCCTCAGCCAGACTCCTGGCAGAAACCGGCTGGCCAAAGTAAACGTGGATGCTGCCGTAGTTTTCACTCAGGATCTTCCTGGCTTTAAACAAACCCTGCAGGAAGCAAACAGATTTAGATCCAGAAAAACTGGAAAAGAGTCCAGTCCAGGGAGACACATCATACAAAACTCACATTTTATATGTTCGTATTCTTCAATTTACTGCTTCTAAAAACAATCCAAACACTTAAAAAAAAAAAAAAAAAAAAACACCCAGCAATGTTTTTATGGCGTCTGGAAAATGAGCCGTTTCAAAAACCTCCTGAGTAACAGATTAACAAACACATTTACCCAAAAGTGTGTTTTTGATAATGATACAATATTATTAGTTTTTATATATATATATATATATATTTTTTTTTTTTTTTTTCAAATGTTATTTCTAGTTAGTCTTGCATGGGTTTTTTTTCTACACTGTACTTTTTATGTCCACTTGCTGTTTAAATTTCCGGCTTGTGGAACTGAAAGAGATTTTTTAAGTCACATTCCACCGTTACCTAGCAACCTCAGCCAGCACAGGCCCGTTACCTAGCAACCCAAGCTGAGTTCTGGCACCTTTGCCGTTTTTAAAATTTCAGACCATTTATAAGGGGAAATTTTACTTTTTTCTGACATCTCCCAATAAAAACTTATGAAAAAGAACTAACTATCTCACTATCTAAGAATGGTTTATAATGAACATGTTCTGTATAGGCCAGAGACCTATCTGAACCTGTTCAAGGAAGCATAATGGGTCACTTTTAGAAGTAACGTTAAGTAGTGATCCTGAACTGATGAGGTTTGGTGTTGAGGACTCACAGAAGTGGACTCTTTGGGCTTCGGGACGCCCAGCAGCTCTCTGGCGTAGAGCGTCTCCTCCAGGATTCGCTCATAACTGATGCTGACCGGCACCAAGCTGATGTCGAACACTTCCCCCTTCAGGAAGGGGTCCATCACGATGTTAAGCAGACCTGGAACCCGACAACATCATCTCACCTGGACTCACTCTTTACCCCACACATAAACTCAACCACGTTTCAAGGTACGTTTTCAAACATTTCCAGCATCACGTTGGAGATAAATATAATACGAAACAGATTGCTTCAATTCACAGTTATCTGATATAATTTACTACTGTTATTAATAATATCTTGTGATCTTATTTTACATTCCACAGCAGGGACAAAATAAACTAAAACATAGATTACAAAACAAACATAGGAGTTTTATTAATCTCCTGCAGCATAATTTACCTAACTTTGGAGTCAGAGATTTGGCTGTTCTGCTTCTTGTGCCCTCCAGAAAAAACTCAACAGGTGCAAAGCCAGTCTGGAATTAGAAAACCAGTTTAAGAAAAGCTTAAAATGTTTAACAAAGATTTCCTGAGTGTGTGTGAAGCCTTTTCACCTTCAGCATGATCTTGACGTACTCGGAGAAAACAGTCCAGTAAAGTTTGTCTCCACCAAACGATCTCCGAATAAAGAAAGCTCCGGACATTCGCAGCATCTCCCCAACGATCTTCATTCCCATGAAGTCTGCAGAGAAACAGAAAGTTAGAGCTGGACGATTCGGCTGAAAAATTTATCACGATACAAGCATTTTCTATCAGTCGACACCGACTGAAAGGAAATATTGACTCACCCATGCCAGCAGCAATGACTGGTAGAGCTAAATCATAGGTGTAGAGGATGTAGGACATGAGGAGAAAGTCCATGTAGCTGCGGTGACTCGGTAGAAGAACCACCGGGTGTTCCTGGATGGCCTGTTGCAGCTGAGGACGGATCAAAGTTAGCCATGTTTCCATCATTCTGCGTCTCCCTGATAGGTCTACTCACTCTCTGGATGCCCTCCTCGTTTACACAGATGCTCCTGAACAGAGTTTTAAAGATTTTACTGAGCGTGAAAGCAAAGAAGCGGATCGTGCTAAGCTGCAAGCGGTGAGCCATCTCCTCCAAGATGGCCTCCGCCTCCGACTGGATCTCATCTGTGGCCGTGCCCGTCTCCTTGGAAACCTAAAAGAGAAATCACAAAAATCTGACAAAGGCATTGCTTGTTAGTTCAAAGACAGTATCTGTCGCCATGACATCTTTTAGCTTGGAAACAACAATGCCTCCATATTGACCGTAAAAGAGGGCACATCCACACACACATGAAATGTGGAGTAATGCTGTGATTCTGGACATTTTTGTTGCAATCCTGATTTCACCTGATTGATGACATAAAGCAGCTGGTCAGACTGCAGCACTATGGTTTTGAGTTCGCTGGCTGTGCAAGGAGTCAGTCCTTTATAGAGAGATGGAGTGTAACACCTGAGGGCATATCTCAGGTCGCTGGTGTTCCTCCTCTCCTCCAGCATGTCCTCAAAGTCATCTCTCTTCTTCAGCATTGGATCTCTGTGCTGCTAAAATAATGAAAAACTCAATTACTTGGCATGAAAACACCCAAAGATTTGTATTCCCTAAAAACCCCCACTTAGATCCTAATAACTGAGCATGCTCAGCTGATAATAATATTAGGTTCAAAACGATTAATCAAATTAATCATTATTGAAATAATCATTAACTAAGTTAGTGATCGATTAATCATTAACTGGAATATATGCACTCAAAAAAGGCCATTTGCTGAACAAAATAGCATAGCACTAATTAATCTAAAACTGTATAAAATGCACATAAATATTGCCCTTAGAATGAAAACACCTTTATCTGTAAGTTATGTTTTACTGAAAACTTCTTTAGTGGCATTCAAATTCTCCAAAGGAAGGCTGTCATTGCATTTTAGGCAATACAATTTTAATTTATTTTATCTTTAAAAATGAATTAAATAATTTGTTAATTTGCATTTTGTAATCCATTTCTTATATAAAAAGACAGAAGTGACTACAAAGAAAAATCTGCAGTCTGTGCAGTGGTGATTAATCGATTGATTAATCGTCAGAATAACCGATTGCTAACATAATCGTAAATTGCAACCATCGCCAATATTGACAGCTAATATAATAGCCTACAGCTAGAAATTATGCTACTTTTTTTTTTTTTAGCATATTTTGCTTTGGATCACAACTTTTCAAACTGCTTGACAGTACATTAAGATACATCAATTTTATGTTATAAAAATCTAGTTTAAGTACACAATCCTGGTCAAATCTAAACTGTTATAGAACTGGTTTTAACTTGTGGATTCAGGATAAATTTGTTAGCATTAACTTAATTATGTGCAGAATCAACAGAGCAAAAATGGCAAATGACATTTTTTTTTATATATAGTAAAACCTTATATTTATCCAAAGTAAAATACCCAGATTGACTACTCGATTAAAGATAATTAAATCGACTAAGGTGCTAAAAATACAAATGAATAAAAACACAAATAAAGATACCAATACATGGATGTTTTCGTCGAAATTAGCAACAACAGACACTGGGAACACGACCGTTGCTCGTTTAATAACATTATCTAAAGCATAATATCAGTTTTTAAATTCCGAGTAAGTAAAACCCTCACAGCTCCGTGTTTCTCTCAGTCAAACCTATAAAGGTAAAAATGCAATAAATCACCGTTTGAATGAAATATCAAGTGTTCAGCAACAGAAGGTAAAGCTAGCTCAACAAGCTAAAAACACAACATGCATACCGAATAAACCGCTTTGGACGCCATTTTGTGTTACAAACCAACCGGCTGCATTCAATGGAAATGTTTTCGGGTTAATACGTTGTTGTCTTGTCTTTCTGTTTAACACTTTTTGACACTAATAGCAGCTGCAGAGCTTCACATGGGCGTGAGCATAGTGGAAAATGACGTTTCAGGGGCATCTTTTCACTTCCGGACTTCTTCCCCTACGGTAGCTGGAAAGGACCACTCCGCTCCGCTAGCGCGTTCCGCGTTGTGCGTTATCACGTGTGTTGTTATTCATAAAACAAGTTAGCCACACATTTTGTGTTGTTTTCTTTTCACTTTCTTGAGTTCACCATCTGAAAATGAGTTCAGAGTTAGATGAGGACGGTTTGTTTCTGGAGCGGGTTCTGGATTCACTTTATGAGTTTGGTAAGCTTTATAAGCTAATGCTAGCTCTGTTAGCTCTCCTGTTTTATATGACACAACAGTAACAAAGATCAGGAATGCTTCGTTTTTATCTCATTTTGTATTTTATCTTGGCCAAATGTCAAACTAGCTGAAACCGACTGATGAAGTAATAACTTAGTAATAATTTCATTTGTAAAGCGCTTTCATTTAAAGCGTAATTTAATTTAATTTTGAACAGACAAAATTAAACATTGCAGATTAAAAACAGATAAAACACCAGGAAGGCAATAAAACCAGTACAGAGAGAACAAGTGGATCTGTAATTTACCTTTCAGATCATTCACATAAGTATTTTTTATTATTATTCACCTTCATTAAAAACGCATTGTTTTATTTACCAAAAAAGCTAAATTTAATGAGGGATAATAGTTACAGTACTTACACATTCAATTTACAAATATATTCCGTTATTGTAGCATGTATTCAACATTTGTAATACTATAGACAGTGAAAACTATGCAATTTTAAAAAAGAAATTAAACATTAATTGTAGACATTCATAATTATTGTTGAGTTTTGTTTCCTGTTTTAGATTGTTTATGTCTGTTAGTTATTTCTCGTTTGGAAATGTTTTATTTTGTTTGTTTTGCTTCTTTTAATGTCACGTGAGATGAATAATGAGGCTTTTTTGACAAAGGATGAAATTTTATGTTTACACTGTTATGAATTGTTCTAATGTTGATTAATGTCCTAATAAAATAAATTAAATTACATTTTCAATTAATGAAGAAATAGTGCGTTAATATGTTCTGGGGCTTTAGTTAGATCTGTTTCATGTTCATTGTCTTGGTTTTTGTTTCAGGGTCAGAAACAAAAAAGAAGCTCAAAACCCAAAACAAGAAAAAACAAAAACGATGTGAAGAAGAAGAAGAAAAAAATCTTCATGCAGTGAAGGAAACCTGCAGCAACGACGAAGACAGCAGAAATACTGAGATTCAGCAACCAAACACCGAACTGAAAGGTTAAAATTCATAATTTATTACTGAAAAGGGCTTAAATTTGTTTATCTTAAATTATGTCCTGAATGTATGGAGCTAAATTAGAGCCATAAAGTTTGTTCAAAAGAAAAAAATAAATAAACTGAAAAATTGTTTTGAAACTGGAAAAAAAAATTCTAAACAACTTCTCAGATTCAAGGTATTGTTTTAGTTTCAAAATAAATTTTCAGTTTAATTTTTTTTTTTTTTTACTTTTGAACAAACTTTATGGCCCTAATTTGTCTCAATATAAATGAGCTTCAGTTTGGTTTTAAATTTACACCATAGCTGTCTTCAAAAGGGCTAAAATGAAATCTTTAATTGATCAGAAAGCCTGTAGTTATCTTCACATTCCTTATTAGCGTCTGTAGGTTATTTTTCTGATTATTTTTTTATTCTAATTCATCAGATTCAAACGTCCAGCTGCAGAACAAAGTGGAGGTTGTCACATTTCAGGATCCCAGGAAGAAAATCAAAACTAAACAGCCTCCAGACTCAACCAGGATCCCAGTTAAATCACCACAGGTTGGACTAAATAAAATGTTTACCTAAGCTTATCTTGTTTTGATTAAGTGATGTGGTTTAATTAAAACAATAATTTTTTTAATGCTACAAACTTCTGACTCTAAGTGTATTTATTACAATAAAACTTTACTTTGTTACTGAATGAACTCCATACAGCCTCCTATTTTCCCTGTTTCTCTGGTCACCTCTTATTTCCATCACTTTTCTTCTTCTCTTGTCGTCACGCCCAGGACTCTCGGCAAGCAGAGCAGAAACAAATCAACCAGGAAGAACAGCTCAGTCTGGAAAAGGTGACGTTATTTAATTCGATTTTACTGGGATGTCGACTGAGTTTATTTTCGGCGGTATGTTGGGACCATTCTAGATAGAAAAAAAGAAAGGGAACTGAATTTCTACCAAAAAACCAAGAAATGTTTATATTCTCAGAAATTTTATATTAAAAAAATGGACATTTCTAACTTCAAAAATTTTCTAGAAAGAAACTTGTACAACGACGTACTAAGGCCACAGTAGATAGAAATAAAAGGAGTACATTTACACCAAAAAACTCAGAAATTTTAAGATTAATCTCAAAAATTTTCTAACAAAAAAGAAAATTTCTGAGCTCCAAAAGTAAAAAGAAATTGCAAAAAAAAAAAAAAATCTGAAAATTTTAGGTTAATCTAAGAAATTTTCTAGAAAATCTTGAACATTTGACTTTTGAAACTCAGAAAATTTCCAAAAGTTGAGAATTTTTTACTTTTTTTCCCCCCACCAGGGGGCTTTTTGTGGGCTCTAGTGTCCCTTATTAGACAGTAGGCTGAAAGGAGAGGGGGGAAGATATGCGGCAAATATCGTCGGGCCCAGGAATTGAACCTGCGACGGCCGCGTCGAGGACTCAAGGCCTCCAAATGTGGTTGCGCTAACCCCTACGCCACCACGGCACGCCCAAGAATTTTTACTTTTGATATTCTGATATTTTCAAGGTTTTTTTCAGCGATTCGTCTAAAATGTTCAGTTTTTTTTCTAGTAACTTTTCAAGCTAGAAAATGTCCTTGTTTTTCCAAGAAAATTTCTGAGATTAAAATTTTCTGAGTCTTTCTAGTAAATTTACTCCTCATTTTTCTTTTGTCTAAAATGGCCGTGACACGATGTCATATTTTTGTGCGGATTGCTGCATTTCATATTTATCATTTTAAACTCTGATGTCTTCCTGGTCGGTCTCAGGCTCGGCTGGAGGTCCATCGGTTTGGAATAACAGGCTACAGGAAGGAGCAGCAGCGCGTTTTTGAGCAGGACAGAGCCATAATGCTGGGAGCCAGGGTGAGACGTTTATGACCATTTACAGATTTATTGTTTCTTATTTTTTGTCAGATAATCCAAAAAATTTGTCACAAAAACATAACATAAGACATAAAAAGCAATTAAAGATCATTTATTTTACTATGAAGGAAAAACTATTCAAGCTAATCTGACGCTACATCGTTAATTAACAGCTAAGTTTAACTTCATTCACTGTATCCATGTATAAATGGAGCCTGTCTGTCAGCAGGAAGTAGGCAAAACAAACAGAGAAAATATGGAACAGCTGTCATCTCAGAAATGTCAGTTTTTCTACAAAATTTCAGAAATTAATTTCAACATTTTTGAGGTTGAAAAGTTATAAATCTGCTTGGGAAAAAAAATCAAATTTTGAAATAATCACGGAAACTTTCTGGAAAAAACTCTGAAAAGTTTCAAAAGACAAAAATCTTTTACTTTTGAAACTCAGAAATGTTGAAGTTTTTTTCCAAATAATCAGAAATTTTAGTTTTATTTAGAATATTTCTGAGATTAATCTAAAACATTTTTTGGCAAAACTTTATTCCTCTTTTTTTTTTTTTATCTACAATGGCTTAATGTGCATAATATCTGAAACATTCTAATGAGACAAACAATCTGTAACGAGGCAAATACCATTTCACAACATTGCATATTACTAGCCAACATCTTGATTCACAGCTTTAATTCCTTTCTAATTTTGTGAATGAAGCCTCCAAAGAAGGAGTATGTGAACTACAAGGTGCTGCAGGAACAAATCAAAGACAAGCAGCAGAAACAAAGCGAGGAGCTTCAGCCGGTAAGGACTGCTAGAGTAATAATATTTCACAACAATCAAATTCTGCATATTGTAACATATCTACTTTGTAGGACAAGAAGAAAAAGAAGAAGAGTAATCAAAGGTGAGTGAGACCATTTGGTCACAGCTGGTTGATGCAGATGGAGGTAAAAATATTACAAATTAAAATGTGATAATGGAAAATGTCTGATGCAATAGAAAGTATTTATCTTCTTATAACCATACTTTTTTACATTCTCTTTGGTTTTGTAGTAAATACAGAAACATCTACTGAGTGACTTTAACTCAAAAGTACCAAAATCTGCTTGTAATGAATATATTAAACATGGCTAAATGCACAAAAATGTGACCCAAATCCGGTTTTTATATCTGACTTTCTTTTAATAATTCAAATGTACAAGATCCTAATTAATTATTGGAGATATAATAATTTAAACAAGCATTCTAACAAAATGTCTGACTACTTTGTTTATTGTTGAACAGGTAAAATTTGATTTTAAATTGTTTTAGAAATATTTTTGTTTTTTTGCCCGAAAGTGATTGACTTTAACATTTTGGCCAATGTGACAAAAACTTTGGACCCCCTTGCCGTAAATCCTTTTCACAGCAGTTTCAAAGGTTTTCATTGGACTGATGCAGACTATTCAGTAGATGTTCAGTTGTCTTCTTGTGTATTTTCCCTCAGAGACAAAAAGAAACAACCAGCCTCTGGTTCTGGTTCTGGTTCTGGTCAGGTGGGTCAGTTCAAGAACGGCATGCTGATCCTCAGTTCGAAGGAGATCCAGAAAATCAAAGGCAAAAGGTGAAAAGAAAAAGTAAGAAGACTCTTTCAGGGTGTTTTTGCATCTCAGTCATCCAGAACATGACAATCTTAAAGGGGACATATTATGCAGAATTAACATTTTTGTATGTTTTTGTACTTCCATTTGGGTCTCAACTGTTTCTAAAAACAACCCAAGTGCTTAAAAAAACTTCTGTCTGGTTTTTGGCAATAAGTTCATGTTTTTTGGTGTCTGGACAAGCAGCCGTTTCAAAAACCTCCCGAATGTAGCATCACAAATCAGCAGGCAATGACCCTTCACCTAGTAACCCCAGCAAAGTCCCGCCCGTAACCTAGCAACCCCAGCAAAGTTCCGCCTGTAACCTAGCAACCCAAGCTGGTCAGCTCAAAATACGCAGAACTGATCAGACTAAAATCTCTTTTCTTTTTAAGAATGATTTTGTGCAAAAAATGTAATGAACATGTTTTTGCCCATATATCCATTCTAATCTGTTCTAGGACGCATAATAAGTGACCTTCAAGTGAATAAGTAGAATCTTACCGGACGTCTTTGATGCTAGAAACTTCCCTTTTCAGTGTAACTCAGATCTTGAACTTTCAAGTCCGCTTAGAAACAAAATAAGTTGAAGTTAATTTTTTTTCTGTTTAAAATTTCTGCTTTCAGGTGGGATTAATCCAATGGAGCAGGACGGAAATGGCAGCAGACTGGAGGAGGAAGTTAGTCAGTGAAACAATCCAGACTTCCTGATGAGACACTGACCTGCAGCAATAGCTGGAATGATTCAAGAGTCAGACATCTTGAGCAGGGAATCGTGGCCGGACCTAAACATGCCAACACAAAGAGACTTGGGCAGATTAATTTCAGACCCCACTTTATTTATTTCCCTTCTTATAAAGTACCCAAAAGGGAGACAAAGCTGTTTCTTGTATTTTTCATGTTTAGGTTTTAAAAATGATGGAGTTGAGTCTGTGTTTTCATCATTTACAAACAATGTAGTCATACAAAACATTTACATTGGCAGCAGGGGACAACTGGAGGACAAAAATTGAGGTAATAAAAAAGAAAAAGTCACGCATTTTCTTTGATGAATAAAGATATATACACAACAAGAGACAGCAGAAGCAAAAGCAGTTTTTCTAACACTCAAGCCTGAATGTTCAAAGCTCGTCTCCAGCCTCAAAAGGCTCCAGATGTAAACACTTGATGTTAAAGGGACGATGTGAAAGTTGATGATAATGAAAAAACACAGTTGGTCGGGTTGTTTGGGCTGGTTGAGGTCACAGTTACTTTTCTCAAAGCAGCTTCTTGGTTTGATTTTTGAATTTTAAAATTAGGAGCATGAGAGACGATGAAGATTCAAGCTAAAACCTGGATGGATTAATATTAATGTTAATTACAATCAGTAATTAACAAATCTATGTTATCAGCAGCATTATGATACGTTTGGTCACCTGAGAGACCAAACATACTGGAGTGATCAAATTTAAACATAAGTGTTTAAATTTAAACATAAGACGGCATATTAGGGCCATTGTAAATAGAAAAAAGGTAAATTTCCAACAACAAATTTTAAAAAAATTAAATTTTGATATTAATCTTTTCTAGAAAAAACATTCTGAGATTGAAAAGTCAAAACTTTTCAGAAAAACTCAGAAAGTATTTAGAAAAAAGCTTGAAATATTTGCTAGAAAAAGCCCCACAAATTTTAAAATTAATCTCAGAAATTTTCAAGAAGAAACAGGGTCATTTCTGAGTTTCAACGGTCAAAACTTTGCTAGAAAATAACTTTTTTAATTTTTGAGAAAAACCATAAAAATTTCTGAGCTTAAAGTAAAAAATTTGCAAGAGAAAAATCTGAAATTTTGAGATTAATCTCAAACATTTTCTAGAAAGAATGTTTTCAACAACAGAACCTCTTTAAAATTTGAAACTTTTCTCAAAAAATTCTGATATTTTTAGATTAATCTCAGAACATTTCTAGAAAAAACTTGGAAAGTTATTAGTTTGAAGAGTTTAAAAATTGCTATAAAACTGAAATTTTGAGATTAATCTCAAAGTTTCTAGAACAAAATGGAAATATAAGTTTTTTGCAAGCAAATTTTGACTTTCGAAACTCACAAAATTTCTGATTTTTTTCTTGTAAATTTTCAACTCAGAAATTTTCTTGGTTTTTTTTCTAGAAAATTTCAGATATTTTGGCAGAAATTTACCCCCTATTTTCTATCTACAGTGGCCCTCTGCCGTCATCCATAACTAATTTGATATCTGCACGTTTTAAATTCAGAAAGATACTTTCCTATTTTCCCAGCAACATAAGTTAAATCCAAGAAAGAAGTGACATTCATAGGTGGGTATCAGGTAAAGGGACATGCCAGACAAGCACAAATACACAACACTTAAACAGGAGTGTCTGCATGAATCAAATCAATCACTAGATTCTTGTTGTTTTTTGTCACAACATTTTTAGATGAAGAAAATATGTAGCTAAAGTATCATCTGAAATCACTGAAACATAAGGAGTTAGAGCACCATAAACAAAACCTGGCGCTTAGAAAGAAAGGTTTTCTTTTTATATAATGGATGTAATGTTCCAGCTCAACTAATGGGCTGAAATCTATTTCTGGTTACAGTAAATTCAGCCACCAGGAAGGTTTTTGATCTGGAGTGGGAGGTGAAAGGAGGGTCAGAGCTGTGCAGCCAAGCTGATAAAAATAAAGCCCTGAGTTGGAAACTGGTTGGAGCAAATCAGGACACAAGTCGCCTTCAGCTGATGCTCACTATTTGACACTTGTCAAAAATCTCTCACATCCTGACCTCTTTGCCATGCTAAAAATGCTAAATTATAAAGTTAAATACATATGTTTTAATGTCAATTCAAATGTAAATGAAAAAAATTATCAATTACTTTTTATGTTGCAAAAATACTCCGTTTGCTTGTTGTCAATAGCAACCGAATAACACAACAACAATCAGACTTATCTAATCTAGATTACAGCTAGACTTTTTTTTTCTCCTTTCATACCAGCTACAAACAATAAAATAAAACATAATGGAGTTATGTTGATGTATTGTTCAACAATTAAAAATGTTGAACGTTTTTGTCAATATTAGCTAATATTAACTAATTGCCTGCATTAGCTGCTCGGTGCTAACGACCTAGCGGCTATTGTTACCACACCCTGCTGCATACAGTGATATTATGGGCTAAAAAATAGACTTAAGAGGAACAGAGTGAGATAAATGTGAAATATTTAAGCAGAAATTTTGTTTTAGAAATATATAATATCGGTTTTGGACATTTTTCTGCTAGCAATGTTAGCCTAATGCTAGCAACCGCTGTCTTTATATTTTAACGGCAGCTTTCATTCATGATGTTGCACAAATGTACTGTGCATAAGAGAAAAAAATATGAAGATTTTATATTTATTTTAGCTTAAAAATATATTTTAATGTGTTATGTATTAGTTTCTGAGCATTTTTAAGCTAGTTGATCATATTAGTGAAATATTGACTGCTAAACACTGTAGCTGCTAATGCAAATAACTACAGTTAATGTATTAGTCGGTCCCTTGGCAGATTTAGACTTAAAATTATTTTTATTTCAAATATTTTTCTGATAGAGAATGAGACAGAAAATGACAAATTATGATAGGACTAGTTGTGACTGCTTTGAGATGAAAGCACTAAAAGTCTAAACAATGGGGCGTGTTTCAGAAATAATTAGTAATTACCCCATGTAAATATTAAAAAGGGATTTTAGACAACACCTTTAACAAAAGAAGATAAATATATCATTATATGTTTAATAAATTAGAAGGTTTAGATATCATTCTTCCACTGGCTTCTTCCATTTAAAAGATAAATATGTTTAGAAAATACAAAACATACTACATGATTTTTAATAAAAACATTACCTGATCGAATGCCGTAAAAATACCAGGTTTTTCCACCTTTGTGCATTTGAGTTTGTTCACACTGTTTGTGTAAAATAAAACTGGCATTTACGATATGAGCAGTATACTAGTTCATCATTAAATAACCATAAACCTCAAAGCATAATCTACATATCACATATCCCTGATTAAATGCTCAAATATTTTTAAATTATGGAGGGAATTTTAACATATTTTTACAATTCAATGAGTCTGTTTCAGCTGGAAGTCTGAGGAGCATCCAGAGCTGCAGTTCCCAGTATTGGCCAGCAGGGGGCGACTTGTTACAGCTCATAAGAACATCACTCATTGCAGAGACAATAAAACATTATTTACAGAACAATTTCAGACAGTTTGCAAACTTGCTTGTCAATCCATGCTTAATATCACAAGTCACATATCAATATCTACAGTTTGTCGATTTTCATCCACACATTAGTTCAGTTTTATATGGCAGGTCAGGTTATTCTCACTCCCCCCACAATCATGTTCTTAGGGAAAAGAGAAAAAAATGAAGTAGATGTAGTAAAACTCAATATTAAACAACTTCAGCTTTTAATAACAAACCTTTCCATTGATGTGTTGTGTTCTTAGACGTTGGGAATTTCACGTATCCTACAACCATCAGGTCACAGTGGTCTGGTTTAAGCTACTGTCCTCTCCAGGTAGCCGTATTTGGTCCCTAATGAAAAATGCAGCAGCAGACGTGGTTTAACCTGACGGGACCGGTACGGAGCAGGATTAGGGCCACTGAGTAAAAATACATATATTTCAGAGGGAAAATTCAGAATTTTAAGAAAAAAAGTCAGAATTCTGAGACCAAAGTCAGAATTGTGGAAAAAAAGTAAAAATTTCAGTTTCCTTAATCGTCTTCTGTAGAGTTGGATTTCACTGAGACACGTTAGAGATGCTTCAGAGTTTCTTCAGAGACGAAGAGATGAAATTATTTTGAGACACTTCTACCAATCTTATTTAAGTGTTTCACAATGGCTTTTATAAAATGTACTCAGTTTCGTTTCATATTTATGAGTATTAGGCCCATTCCACGCTAAGAAAATAAAAATTAATAAAATCATTAAACTATAAATTCTTTTTGACAATTTTTGTACCAGTTATTTAAGGTTTTTGATCAACCTTGATTGGCTTTCAACTTCCAGCTAAGAAAATCGGATATAATCATTCACACAGGGCTGTTGAGGCTGGAGGTGTGGGAAAGGTTTGAAGTTAAAGTTGAGCGGTTTCTATTTTATGATCACTGATGTAAACTTTGATACTATTCTCCAAGATATTTTCTGCACAGTGAGAATGTCTTCTTTACTATTCAAGGCTAGATCCGATGGAACAAAAATGAAAACATGAATTCTGTACAATAAGTCCAATCATCTGTGTAAGAATGTCCATAATAATCTACAACCAATCAGATTTGTTCCTTTGTTATGACATGATGTGTAGTGTCTGAGGCAAAACAGCACCTCGAGGAGGATGGGAAGAACCCAACCTGATGTTTCAGGAAAACATAGAGGTGAGTCTGCATGTGACATCAGAGGTTTGTATCCAGGGAACACAGGAAGGAGGAATGAGCTCCTACTGTTTGATATTCTTTGGCACCTCCAGGCCGGTCAGTAAGGTCACCTGAAGGGAAGAAAACAAATAAAAACACTCAGCAAGCGGACGGCTACACGTACATCTCTCAGGTTTCACTGGAAGCGCTTCGCTGGATTCACATTTTGCACGTTTTCTTCCGTTTTGGTTTCAACTGCTTCTAAAAACGGTTAAAACGCTTAAAAAAAACACACGTATGTTTTTAGGCAATAAGTTAATGTTCTTTTTGGTGTCTGGAAAACTAGCCATTTCACAAATCAGCAAGCTCTGCCCGTTACCTAGCAACCGCAGTGGAATTCCGCCTGTCACCTAGCAACCGCAGTGGGATTCCGCCTGTCACCTAGCAACCAAAGATGAGCTGTAGAGCAATTTGCCAGCTTTGCTTTTGTAAATCTGGGAAATGAGTCAAAATCCTGGCTACTTTAATATGAATAAACATATTTTTATTTTTATTTGGATGTCATTGTCTTTCTTTAGTATAAGTCAGTGGGATACAGTTAGCATAAGAAAGGAAAAACCAAACAATCCTTTGCCTGCTTCTGCAGCATGCAATATTAAAATGATGCTTAAACTACTGTATATTCATCTTTTAATTAAAATGACAGTAAACAAACTCTCTGTTATATTTTCCAAAAATTTATTTTTATCTACCAGAATAGGAATCAGTGTCTTTTCCAACCCAAGGAGTCATTTTCTCATGTTTCCACGTAATAAAACCTCTAAAAATCAACTAGACCCTTCTAAAAAAGTTTTATTTAGTATATTTTGTTTTATAAATATGTATTAGTTCGGTTTTGTATGTTTTATACTTCCACAATCTTATTCAGTTTCAGATTTTAGAGTTAAAAACCTTCAGAAGAATGAAAACATTTACTTATAAAATGTTTTATGAAAAATTAAAAAAGGAATGAAGTCCACCTGAACAAAAAATATAATAATCCTGGTACATTTAGCTTCATTCTGTTGTTTAAATTTATGTTTATATTACATAAAAACACACAGAGATTGAAAAACTATTCCTTTTCATTACCCAGTGGTCGAGACACATCTGTTAGCCGAGCTAAGTTTTCGCTTAGCGCATTAGCATTTGGCTAACTTTGAAAACGTTTAGCGCACTTAGCTTTCCCAAAATGAACTTTTCTTGATAAATTCTAAAACGCTAAAAAGTAAAGCTCTAATTTACTTTATTTAGCTGAATAAAGTTCAACATTTGTGTTGAAGTTTTGGCCATTGACGTAAGAATATTCAAGTAGTTCGACGTTTATATTCATTCTGTTTTTTGAAGAGGATACAGGCTGTTTACTCAGTAGTTTTGGCTCGTAAATCAAGTTCTAGTTGTTCCCAGAGTCTGAAGAGTTTCAGAACTTGGTCTCATTGCAAATGAGCATCAGTCTTTTTAAAGAGTTCTGATCCAGACGATGTTCGTAACTCCTCAGAAAATGTTCCAGGCACCAAAAGCAATAATACACACCGACCTGAACGTTTCTGTTAAGGCTGACAGCAGGGACAAAAACGCCGTCCAGGTTCTCGAAGGCTGTTGGCCCATGCTGCTCCTTATTTATGAAGAAGGTCAGGGTGCGTTTGGTCAGGTCCAGCAGCATGCCCACAGTGGAGCCCTTCATGATGCCCCCCTCCGCTCTGCCAGCACAAACACAGAGAAGATAGCAGGTCTCTTTGAAATGAGGTGGAACAGTGAAGAACAAATGAGCATTTCTAGTTCTTCAACTGCTCTATTCTGCTCAAATCACGCTGCTTCACAGCACAGAGTGAGCTTTCTCCCATTGACTTGGATTCCTCCGGTAGAATTTCAACTGGGCCAATCAGAGAACAGAAGGAGAAGCTGTGAACAGTGATGTTGATTTTCTGCTTAGTTTTAGAGTTGCAGTCTGCCTGTAGTTTTACCAGTGGCAGGGAAGGAAATGAACAAATTAACATTAACAGCCATCTTCTTTGGATGATTGTTTAAAGTGCAGGTAAGCTTCATAGCGTCAAACTGGCGCATTATGTAGGTAGTGGCCAAATGTTAGCGATTGGGGAAGGCTGAAAGGGGCGGTATTTGGTAAAATCAACTTGTTTGAGTTTTACATCATGTTATAAAGTTATTTCCTCATAAAAACACACCTGGAGTGTTACTTTGAGTCATTTGCGCATGTTTGAGAAATCCTTTAACCTCCATGGCAACCATTCAGCAGTGTAAAACGCCTGGGTGGACCAAGCCCCGCCTTCTAGGATTAAGGTCCTCCTCGGTTCTGCAGCATACAAGCTGCCGAGCCTCCGCCTCACAAAGATTATTTTTTGGCAGTAAGTTAAATTTTTGGGGGGTCTGGAAAACGAACCATTTCAAAACCTTCCTGACTGTTGAGTCAGTAGTGAGCATGTCTTGTGTAACCCATAGTACTACCCTAACCGGTTTAAGGAAGGACAATAGGTCAGCATAACCAAATGGCCCAACCTTCATAAAAACAATGCTACTGTGCTTCTCTACTTGTGGTGACAATGAACTCCTACCTGTTGGTGTGGGAGTTGTTATGCATGAACCAGGACCGGTTGTTGTCCACATACATGGCCCAGGCCTTGTCGTCCTTCCCCAGCATCATTTCTTTCATGGTATTGATCCTCGCCACGCCAAACGCAGGGTCCGGGTGGTTGTCATAGCGATCAATGGTGACTTCCCAATAGTGAGTTCCCTGAAATGTGTGGAAGAATTGTGGAAACTTTAATTTGTTTCCACTACAGATGTGAGCAAAACTCTGTCAATATTATGCTAATGTCAAAACTGTGGTGTTTCCATTAGACAAGAAACACATATAAGAAAAGTTTATTCACTTGGTGTTTTTAAATAACATTTTACTCCAATTACTTCCTGTTGTTGTCTTCTTTGCCATTTCTGTCAGTAGTAACATCTGGTTGTTCATCACATGACTTATGTGATGTGAAAACAAAGTGTTTTTATTGCGGTTTTGTGACATTAACCAATTTCATACAGGTAAAAAAAAAAAACACCTCATCCTAGCGCCAAAACTTCTAATGAAAAAACAAGAGTCTTTTTGAATTTCCATGTTTTTATTAAGCTAATTTACTTTCAAAACGTCAAATTTCACGTTTATATGGTCAATGGAAACACAGCTACTGTAATATAATCATCTGGACAGAGAAGATATTGAATTTATAACCACCCTTACCTTTGAGAATGCAGCCGTTCCCAGAACCACGCGGTCGTCGTAGCTGCTACACGTAGCCGTCTGGTTCTCATTAGACAGAACGACGTCACGATGAGCCGAGGTGGGGTCAAAGGTGAACCAAGCCACTGTAAAGACAACAATAAACAAACCCAGGTTAAATATGTGTGTAAATAAAAATAAATATGTAACTAATTAGCATTTGCTTTAGTGCTTTCTATACGTTTCTTGGCAAATTACATCAAATGAATCCAGCTGACCTATCGCTAAGCTGGAGACATTTGATAAGTTCAGTTAAATCTTTAATACAATCATAAAGTTAGTGCAACAAATACATTATGTAAAGCAGGGATGTCAAAGTCATTTCCATTTTCACCAAATCAACATCATGAATATTTTTGAAGGGTCAGCTGTACCAGAATGTTTTGATAAAACCCATTAATAAACTGTTAAAATATTAATTAATAGCTGCCTCTGCATTTGACAAGTTCCTCTTAAAATTAAATTATACTAAACATCTTTTCACACTGACCAGTCGCGCCAGGATTTTTGAATTTTAAATTCAATGTTTTTGACCATTTTTGCAGAAAATTTGCGGTAAACTCACAATTATCTATTAAGTGTGAAAAAAATGCAGGGATTTGTTGATTTTGAGAGAATTTCCATGAAGAACTGATTGATGTAATTTGACAATATTCAGTTAAAGAACTGCATTGATTTGACTAGTATAAAAATACTTCAGCACACAACTTCCACTGGAATCAAAAGGGCCACATTAAAGCCTTTGACGGGCCAGATGTGGCCCCTGGGCCTCGAGTTTGACACATAAAGGGTCCGATGCATTATTATCATTGATGATGGCATTAAATTGACCATAGAAAAGAGTATAAAGTAAAAGAGGGTTGTTTTAACAAAAACAAGATGCAATATTTGTTGTTAAATTGATGTATAAAGAAAAAAAATTAAACTGGAGAAAGAATTTGTTGGACTTTCGACAAAGGAAACAATATAATCATGATTGTTGAACTGTGAAAAAATAAGATGTACTGTGTATAAATGTAGTACAACTGTGCGTCTGTTTGCAGCAATCCGTTGTGATAATCTTAGATGACAATATCATCTGCATAGAGTATAATCCGAGTTCTACTCTACTGCTGCCTCAACCTTACTTGATGTCAAGTTATAGTTTGTGAAATTACATTTACTGTCATACAAAAGAGCAAATATTGCAAAACTCCTTGCAAATATTTCTAAATTTTCTTCATAAAACCTATCAAAAAAGAAATAATACAAGTGTGAGTGTAAATATTGAGTTGGGAGGCCAGCAGAAACTTGTTAGGATTTAAAGTGATAGACGCTCTATATTAGCTCATTCTGAAAGGAGCTCAAAGTTCAAAAATCCTATTATTTAAGAATGATTTTGTGTAAAAAAATGTAAGGAGCATGTTTTTTATAGGCCACAAATCAATCCTAACCAGTATAAGGAAGCATACTAGGTCACAATAATGGCAAACAAAAAGTCTGTTTACATTTAAGACCTGAATTATCTTTTTATGCTGGATAGAAATTCTTTTTTTTTTATTTTCTTAGAGACAAATGAATAATATTTCTAATTTTTTATTTTCATTTTACGTCTCCTTCACTATTCTTATTCTACGTCATGTTTTTATAAACAGAAAATTCACACAAACAAAAACTGTATGTGCAGGAGTGAGTTATTTACCGTCAGAAGTCTTGAGAACCACCGTCTTGCTGTACGGACCGACTCCAACGGCGTTGTAGGCTTTCACCCTGGCGTTGTAGGCGCTGTTGAAGTGCAGGCCGTCCACCGTGCAGACCGTCTCCTTCCCCACATACACCTCCTGAGGTCCAACATGTCTTAGCATCATTACTAATGTTGTTTACATGGAGGCAAACACAGCTTATGCTCTGTGCATAATGCATGAGCAAAGGATGAGCAAAGAGGTCGAGAAATGTTTGTTTACCCATGACGCAATTAATCACTTTTCTGATTCTAGAGCAGAGCAGCTTTTTCATTATTAATAACAAGAGCTACAACAGAAAATTTGACACTCATTGCTGTATTTCTGTTAGATTTATTGCTCTTTATCAATAATCTTGACAAAATGATCAGCTATCATAAATTTTCTGCATGTTTGGAGAAGTACGTTAAGTTGTCACTGCTAATTTTATTTCTAATTACCATAATGCTGGAAAAACACAACTACTCCACTGTTTTTATTCACTAATAACCAACATTTCAACTCTGAGTACCTTTCTCACCTTCCATGTTACTCTCATTATTCTTCACTACACCGCTACAGGCTGTCATCCGCCTGCTTCCTATTCATATAAATCACAATATCATCTGCATAGAGTATAATTCAAAATCTCTTTAAACTTGTTGTTTTTCATTTTGTTGTGTCTTTTTCAAATAGTTTTATAAAAAAGTGAAATATCAGTCTTTCGTTTTCGATTATGGAAGAAAATTAGGGCCATTGGAGAGAAAAAATTATTCGAAATAAATCATAGAATTCGAAATTTAATCTCCAAATTCTGACCTTGGTCTCAGATTTCCAACTTTAATTTTAAAGTCGGAAATCTGTAAGAATTACTGGTCAGGAGGATACTGACCTTAATTCTTAGATTAAATTCTGACTTAATAGAATAATGACTCTGATCCCAAAATTCTGACTTTAAAGTCAGAAATCAGAGAATAATCTGAAAAGAAAGTCAGAATTCTGACAATGTTCTCAAAATTATTAGATTAAATTCACAATTCCAAATTTATTCTAAGAATTTTGAGATTAAATTCAGAATTCTGACTTAATCTCAGAACAGTGACTTTGATCTAAAAATTCTGACATATTTTTTTTCTTTTATCTGAAAATAAAGACATATTTCCGACCTTCATTCTGAAATTAAATTCAGAATTCTGATTTAATCTCGAAATACTGACTTTGATCTCAAAATTCTGACTTTATTCTCATAATTTTTAGATTAAATTCAGAATTGTGGTTTTAAACTCATAATACTGATTTTAACATCAGAAATGTTAGTATGCTGACTAAAATCTCAAAATTCTGATTTTTTCCTCAGAATTCTGACTTTAATCAGCCATAAAATAAAAATAAATCTAACATGTTCCTCAAGAACGTTATTTCTCCTCCTGTATAATTCACATCTCTGCCATTGAAGCTTGTTGCTCCCCAGATGCTCGTCTGCATTCATTAATTTATTTTTTATGCAGTGGCCTTTATTGTCCTCCCTGCTGCTTTGTACCAGGCATGTGTAATAACTAACCCTGTATTGCCCTCCATTCCCATCGTCCAGCTCCAGGATGTAGCCCTCAATGGGGCAACTAGCAGGCGTAGTTACCCTCCAGGCCAGGGTGGCGCTGTTGTTCCTGGTGCAGCATTTCTCCAGCTGTAGTAGAGGCGCCGCTGGCACCGCGGGTCCTAAATCCACTGGTGAACGAGAAACGTGGATTCAATATTAATCGAGACATAAAGCGATAGTGATGCAGAAAGCAAGGAACAAGGAAAGGGGGGGATGGGCGGTCCGAGGATAAAAGCTGGATGAGGAAAAACGGAGGACGCTGGTTGTTGTTGTTGTTTTAACAAGCTGAGGGAAGAAAACAGGAGCTTTAAAGAGAACCTAGTGGGAGCATTAAAACGCTTCAGAGGGGCAAAGAAATTCAGGTTCATTTGGAGGACAACAGCTGGAAATCACTGGAGACTTTAACTAGGACAATTAACACTCTGAAGGGAAGCGGTGCAAGTGGTGAACGGGTTAGACTGATACAAGCTCTGACGTTTGACTTCAGGGCCACAAATCACTAGATCCAGGTGGTAAATCTGCATGAAATTAAGATTATATTGGCTGAATAAATATTTTACAAATCAGAATTAGGGCCGTCATAGATAGAAAAATAAGTCAGTTGTTTATAGATTAGTCCTAAGCAAGGACATTTCTGAGCTTGAAAAGTTTAAAATTTGCCAGAAAAACTCAGAAATTTTGAGGTTAATCTCAGAAACTTTCTAGAAAAAAAAATGTCTGAGTTTGAAAAGTAAAACCATTTGGCAGAAAAAAATCAAAATATTTCAAATTAATCTGAGAAATTCTCTGCAAAAAATAACAAGGAAATATCTCAGTTCGAAACGTCCAAAATTTGCAAAAAATAATTTGGAAACTTTTATTAGTCTCAGAAAATTTTAACATTCAAAATTCAAAATAGGACATTTTCAACTTCCTTGTGTTTTTTCTGGAAAATTTCTGAATTTATTGTCAAAAATGTACTCCTTTTTTGTTTTCTATCTACAAGGTCCCTATTATTTTGTCATACTTTCTGGCATTTGAGTACGTTCATAAAAGCAGAACTAAATTATATTTTGTCAGAAGTATATCAGTCTAACGCGGTGCTGTGAGAAAACTGGTGCTGAAAAGGAGAAGAAAAAAACAAAATGCAAATTTGAGTCATAAAACAACAAGGATATTTATCTAGAAACAGTTGTGAAGACACGAGGGAAAGGCAGCAGTCATGACAACACGGGAATCACGAGAGGATTTTAATTCAGAATAATCATTTTTTATCTTATTTTTTCCATTCGCAGCAGAATGTTCTCCTTCCATTCACTCTGTTCTTTCCTCCAAGCTCAATCTTTATTTTATAAAAGTCTCCAACTGAGCTTCAGTCTGGATTTCAGCACCATGGCTGAATAAAAGGTCTTATATAACCCTGAATATGTGTGACTAAATATAAACCAGTGACTGTTTAAAACAAAGAAGTTCATCTTTTTACTATTAAATCTATTATTAAAGAGCCAAAACAGTAAAAAGATTTACAATTCTCTAAATGTGAAGCGTTCTGTAGGCCAAAACAACCTACAAATAAGGCAGCCCGATTATTTTTATTTCTATTAATATTGTACATTTTTAGAGATTGATTTTTATTGTAAATCGAAAACTTGAAAGGGATTTTAACAATTGTTTATTATGGCTATAGAAGATAGAAAAGAAGAAAAAAAAGGCAAATTTCCACCAAAACACTAAAATTTGTAATTAGTGTCAGAAATTTTCTAGAAACAAATTTAGAAATTTTTGAGTTTTAAAAAGCAAAAAATTTAAAACTTAAAAATTTTCTGTTTTTTTAAACTGAGACATTTCCAACAAGCTTTTTGCCAAAAAATTTTAATTAATCATTTTATTTCATATATTTATACTGATACCTTTCATTATTACTTATTTTATTATTAATGGAGCCTGGAAATGAAATTTTGCTAAAAAAAAATGTTTACATTTTAAATGTACAATTGAATAACAATAAAGTTTAAATGTGCTCCTTCTTTGGGGGGTTTCACTTTCTTTCAAAACGATTCCTATATTTAGCCAGGTTTAAGAAAGAATAATATCTGATTTCAGTAAAAGTCTCTGGATAAAGACGGTTTTATCTTTTGTTAAATAAAGGTAAAAAAAGGTGAGTACTTTGTCAGAAACTTATGCTGGTTGCTATGTTTAGAAATTAAAACTGTCCATTTGCTTTTATGGGACAAATTTGTAGCATTTTTGCCACAAGTGGCCGAATTTGGAAATCCTTGTTTTAGGCAAAAATATATAAAAACTGTTGATATAAATTGATGTTTTATTGATGTAAAGCTTTAATATCATGCAACAAATTTAGCACAATTCTGCAGAGGTGATATAAAAACATTAACCATGCAGAGAGACGCTGCTGGACAAAAAGGAGAAGTGAGTTTCCAGCTGACATGACGGTGCAGAGGAATGAGGCAGGAATGACAAAATACATTAAAAATGGAAACAAAGGTTCACTGAGAGGGGTTTTTTTTTTTCTGAAATACCTCTGGGGCTCTCTGCCTCCATCTCAGCCTCACCACTGTCTGCTGCTGCCTGCATTAGTTTCAAAAGCGGTTTCTCCTGCACATCTGGAAAGAGGACGTTGGTTTGGGGAGTTTCACACGACAGGAGAGCAAAGAGTGAAACCAGAGAAGTTCAACATGAGTTCAACAAGCGACGGAGCCGAGGCTGCGGGAAAATTATAATCATTAAAAAATGGTTTCGAAATGTTTTTAATTTGAATTTATTATGGAGTTTTAGGGTCTTACTGAGAATAAATAAGAAATAAAATTAGTAGAATAAAGTCAAAACAATAAGAGAATAAAGTCATAAGAGAAAAAAGTCAAAATAAAATGAGAATAAAGTTACTGAGAGGGTAATACTTCAACTGAAGTTCTTATAATGCTTTGACAAGAATAAAGTCAAAGCATTAAAAAACAAACACAAGTTTAAAGTCAAAATAATATGAGAATAAAGTCATAGTATTACGAGAATATGTTTCAAAAGTCAAACATGCTTGATTTTTCAAACTCAGAAATTTTCACATTTGTTTTAAAATATTTCTTAGATTAATCTCAAAAGTTCTGATATTTTTTGCCAGAAATTCACTCCTTTTTTTTGCTTCCATCTACGACTGTCCAAACACACCATCACATCTAACTAATGAGTGGAGATTATTTAGTAAAAAGTGGATTCTGTTGTTACAGGTCAGACATAGCAAAAGATCATGAAAGTTTAATTTTAATATCACATTGTTTTTGTTCTTGTAATGTTAATTTTTTTTAAATAATGTTGGCATTTCAAAAGTGTGCTCTTCACGTTAGAGTTTTTCTTCTTGCTTCAGCAAAGTAAAAACCAGAAAAATCTGCATAATTTTCCCACATCAAACGTTGAATCATTTTTATGATAATCGCAGAGAAAGACTCCCACACTGTCGTTGCTTTGAATGTCAGAGACTGAAACGCCAAATAAAATCTGATCGGCCATCTTTTAAGTCTGCAGCTTTGTTCTGGATGATCAGTGAGATGCGAATGTGGGGAAATGAGGCGGCGAGTTTCGTGTCACCAGCCTGGAAGAACAAAGGCGGCTTGATCAAAGCTGCAGCTTAGATTACACAAACTCTGCTAAAGTGCAGCTCCGCTTCAAGAACCTGCAGATTTATGAGTCTAATTATATTTTAACACTCATTTAAAGTAACGTAACTGTGTTTGAGTTAATGCATGTCATTAAGTTTTTATTTTCTTCACCATTAAGTGCCTCATAACACAGACAGCCAGACATTTTAACTCAACCTTAATAGTAAAAACAAACAAAAAAGAACTAATGGCACAGTGACGCTGTGTAGAAAACAAAATATGAAAGTAGATACAACTGAGTAAATCATTTGACGTTATTTCAGTTTCAAAATGTTTTTTCAGGTTCAAAACTTTTTTTTCACATTCAGATCATTGTTTTCAGTTTTTTTCAGCTTCAAAACAATTTTTCAGGTTGAAATCTCTTTTTTTCCTGTTTAACATTTCTTAGCTGAAAATCTGTTTTTCAGTTTCAAATCATTTTTTTTCATTTAAATTTTTTTTATTTCAGTTACTTGTTTTTTAATTTCAAAATAACTTTTCAGTTTCAAAGCTTTTTTTCAGTGTAAATTTTTTTTAGTTTCAGTTTGAAAATTTCTCAGTTTCAGATATTTTTTTTTTGCCCAATTTTTTTTGCTCAATATTTTCCGGTTTCAACCATTTCTTTTTTCAGTTTCAAAATATTTTCCTCAAGTTCAAATTTTTATATTCAGCCGCAATTGCTTTTCTTTTTTCAGTTTCGAAACTTTTTCAGTAAAATTTTTTTTATTTCAATTTGTTTTTGAGTTTCAAAAAAACCTTTCAGTTTCAAATCCTTTTTGTTTTCAGTCTTTTATCTTCTTTTGATCAAACGTTTTGGCCCCACTGTAGCTCCATAGGAGAGTGTTTGCTGATCAGGTGTGCTCACCTTTGCTCTGGCAGAAGTCCAGCTGCAGGATGGTCTGCATCAGCGTGTCGGTGTTCAGGTTGAGGTCAAAGTCGGGGCCGACCTTTGGCTCCAGGGCCCCTTTCACCCACTGGTCCTGGGACGACGTCACCCGCTTGATCAGGGCGTCCGAGATCTAAGCAATCAAATTAAAAAACAGACCGACGTTTGAAAAACAGACGCTAAATAATTTGAAACTAACTCAGCTGCCTTCAAACGGACAGAAACTAGAGCAAAATGTTTGATCATTTACTGCTGCAGGAGATGAAAAATAAACAAATGCATCACATTAGAACGTGGATTTAAAACATTTATCCTTTAGCTTTTTTTGTTTTGCTACATTTTCTGTGAGCTAAACTGCAGAGCGGTTTATTCTTCACAGCGTGAATGAAGAGTTTAGACATCACTAATGATAACAAGACTGATCAATAAGTTATAAAATATTCAGGAGAAACCAAGATGATGGGATGCTTTGTGGGAGTTTTCAAGCAACGTCATTCAAACTCAAAAGCAGATAATGTTTAGTATCCATTTCATGTTTAACTGGAGTAGATTTTAAATTAGACACAATTGAAGACTAATCTGTGTAATTTTATTGTTTTATTTTGGATATTTGTCCCTTTTATTCTGTTACAATAAATAACAAACACTTAAACTATTGGATTTACTTTACCTGTTGTGTGATATAGACATACATTAGTTATGATTGTAGTTAATTTTAAGTAAATTTTTCTGTATTTAATTCAGTCAAAAAGCTTTAAAATAGTAAAATGTTTGTTATGCATTTAAATGACTTTTAGAGCAAATTTAAAAAACAATAATGCAGCAATGTTACCTTCAGACGTCATGAAAATACTGAAAATATCAAATATAATTGAGAAACTCAGCCACAGCCATCGGTACATCCAACCGTTTACCCATCCATCCATCCATCCATCGGTACATCCAACCGTTTACCCATCCATCCATCCATCCATCGGTACATCCAACCGTTNCATCCATCCATCCGTACATCCAACCGTTTACCCATCCATCCATCCATCCGTACATCCAACCGTTTACCCATCCATCCATCCATCCGTACATCCAACCGTTTACCCATCCATCCGTACATCCAACCGTTTACCCATCCATCCATCCATCCATCCATCCATCCATCCATCCATCCATCCCTACCTGCAGGAAGCCACTGGGGTCGTTCTCCTTCAGGACCTCCAGGCAGTACTCCATCATGCCGGTGGTCTGCCTCAGCTTCATGGTGCAGTGGGTGATCTGGTCTCGCACCACCTGCCGAACATCAAACTCATCAGGATTCGTCTCTGTTTGCTTTAAAAAGGCAACGTTTATGTTGCCAGTCAACAGTTTCCACTTTAAGATGGAGGCATGACCTTTAATGCAACACTGGAGGTCAAATCTCCAGGGTCATTTTCCATCCTGGTAGGGAGAGAAATGCCTCTGTGTCTCAGGTGTTTGTGTTTTTAGAGGTCACTGGTTCTGTTTTGTGCTTTTTCACTTCAATTCTTCTGTTTTCAAATCACAAATTAGTTACGGCTGCATCTACAGATAACTGTTAAACTACAGCTGACTGAACCTGTTCTCAGGCATCGTGTTGGTAAACAAAAGGAACCTGGCGTGATGTGGACGTCATACAGAAGAGATAAATCTGATTTTAATCACAGAATTAGGATTTTTTTTCTCAAAATTCAAATATTAATCTTCTAAGATTAATCTTCTCAAATTTTGCAAAAAAAAAAACAACTTAGAAAAAAGTCAAAGATTTCAGAAAAAAGTCAAAATTTTGACATAAAAATCACCATTCTGGGAAAAAAAAATCAATTTTTTGAGGCAAAATCTTAATTCTGAGAAAAAAAATACAAATTTGAGATTAAACTCATAATTCTTTGGGAAAAAAAATCTGAATATTTTGGTTAAAGTCAGAATTCATTTTTTTTAGTGGTCCTAATCAGCCAGTTAGAAGCAGGAGAGCAAAAAGAGCAAATCGACACCAGCAGGTCTTTAACTATCCCACCAAAACACAAAGATGTCTGACAGCAGACCTCTAGAAGTCTCTGTGCGTCTTTCCTTATGCTGCGTTGCATCTGGGTTGAGCTGAAGATCAGACAGAAAACATCTTGTGACTCTCAGATAATTAAACCAGCGAGCGCCTGGACGAGTCTGAGTTAATTAGATGGAGTCTTTCTGATTAGTCGCCTCGTTTGTTTGAGGATTAACGATATCCAAGTTAATTATTCACCTGTCAACAACTGTCTGGGCTGAAATATGAAGAGCAGGAAGAGTTACAATAAACACCTGATACTCTGAGCATTTGGTGTTTTACTTCTGGATTTTTTAAACTTGAATGGCTGCATATTTTTCTTGTTGTTTATGTTCTTTGGTCTTGCCATATTAAAGGTATTGTCATAATATTAATTTATTCCTGTGTCTTTAGTTTTTTTTATTTGTAAACTTTTGAGTGGATTTCTCTTACTATTCCACAGGTTTTTCAATAATTGCCAAAATCTCTTACAAGGAATTTAAAAATGACGTATTTTAATTTTCTTCTTTTTTTTTAAACTAGGATTTATAAAAACCAGTCTAATTGTCTTTAATCATCCTCAAAATCACATTTAAGTAAAATTTTGAAGGATTACAACTCAAACTGGACAGTCTGTGTAAATATTAAGTTAAACTAATCAAAAGACATTTTGAACAGTGTTGCACAGCACTTTAAACGAAAGACCTTTCATTATTTCTTTCACCATCTAGATAATTGCAACAATATCCTTCTGCTTCATCTCACCTGATTTTGATGAATGGGTCATTATGAGGTTCCTGCAGAATTAATTAAACTGACTGCATGAAGAGCATCGGAGCAGCTAAAGGCACTGAGGCGGAAAAACTCTGCTCTAAATACAGAAGCAAACATTATTTTACAATTAAAAATAATGTTGTTTTTTTTAATTGTATAAACATTGTCAGATAATGTTATCTGACAATGTTATGCATAATTTTATAGAAACTTTTATAAACTTTTATAGTCTGGCTTTAAAAATCTGTGCTTTTTATTTGATTTGGCAGATTTTGCTAAAAGACTTATGTTCACAATCTGACATTTTAAATAACAAATGGACCTGAAATGTGAAGCATTTCACATAAATAAATGGGGAAACTGATGGAGATGATTACATGGAGAAAGATGGAAATGGTTTTCTATGGGAGACAAAACAAAAATAAGCTGCTTTTATGAGATACACAAATCACAAAAAGAGCTTACAAAAACATGAAAACCTGTGACAGCGCATTAGGGCCAATTTAGACGAAAAACAAAAAGAGTAAATTTTCGCAAAAAAAAAAAAATCTCATAAATATTCTAGAAAAATTTAAAAAATTCAGAGCTTGAAAAGTTTAGAATTTGGTAGGAAAAAAACTGAACTTTGAAATTTTGAAAAAAATAAATAAAGAAACTTGGAAATTTCTCAGAAAACCTTGAATTCAGTCAAAAATGTCAGAATTCTGAGAAAAAAATTTGACAAAAAACTAATTTCCGGGAAAAAAAATTAATTCTAAGGAAAAAAAAATGTATTCTGAGAAAAAAAACATCTAAAATCTGTAAAAAAAAAAAAAAAATCTGAATTTTGAGAAAAATGTCAGAATTCTGGGAAAACATCTAAATTCTGAATAAAAAAAAATCTAAATTCTGGTAAAAAGAAAATCTGAATTCTCATTTTAAAGTCAAAATTTATTTGAAATTCTGAATTTAGAGAAAAAAAAGTCACTCATTTTCTAATGAAAAAGGAAACAGGTAAGTAGTCGGTAAACATCTTCAAACATGCCAAACATATTACTAAGAAATTAAATCCTGCTAGTGAGCATTACCTTAAAAGCATTTGCTTTTTCAGAATAATTAAAATTTATAAAATTTACCAAAATTCATAGTTTTTAAATCTTCTGGGCTTTCGTGAACTTCTTTGTTAGAAACTCTTGTAGATCAGAATAAAGTCCATAAGTCATGACGTGTAATGCAACATATTGAAACATTTTGAAACATGAACCTCTACAGGTCCCTCACATTCTTTCACTGTCACACACTGAGAGTCTGCGTGGGTCGGTGGGTCTCACCTTCAGCTTGTACTCCTTCTCCTTGGTGACTTTGGTGAGCAGCTTGGCTTTCTGTCTCGTCAGCGCCTCGATCAGAGAGTCACACTGAGCCACGAGGCAGGCTTCAAACTCCACTCCGTTCTCCTGAAGGAAACACAACATGCTAGTAGCGTTTAGCTCAGTGCGATTTATTTTCCTTTGAGGTGTTTCTGAGTGATCAGAGGTGAAAATAGGTTCTGTTGGTGTAAATGTGTTTACCCACCAGCTCAGAGATGCTTTTTGTTTGTCATTAAAATGTTAATTTATCTTTTCGGCTGCACAAACATGAACACACGATGTTGATTATTCCAGCATTGATGAAAATATAATTACTTCTTCTAGTTCAGAGGCTGCACTCTAGTCTGAACCATCCCCCCACTTCTCAATATGCAGCACAGGAAGAAAAGATATCTTCTGTCAGCTGCAGTTCTGTGTTTGAGCTTCGATAGTTAAACATTTCCTGACAGCCAGCAGTTTTTTCTCCGGGTCGGAGCAGCAAGCAGCTGGATTACAGGGACATGAGACCACAAACATCGATTTATTTTATTGGATTCTTATATGGAACCCTAAAACAAAGCAGCACGGACATACGACAGAGTATTAGCCAAGAAAAAACAGAAAGAAGGTGAAATTACAAAACTTATGTTATAAAATTATGAGAATAAAGTCGTATTATTATGAGAACTGCGACACGAAAAAGCAGCATTTTCAGTCCTGCTACTGAAAATGATCTGATGCTGCGATTACGACCACTTTATTCTGGATTTTATTCTGGTAATATTACGACTTTATTCTAGTAATATTATGGCTGTAATCTCGTAATACTCTTAATTTATTCTCATTATTATGTCTTTATTTTCAATAATTTAGTGATTTTTATTTATTTTTATCTAATTAGTTTTTTCCCATTGTATGAATCTGTGAATAAAAAAGAAATTATGTTTTTTAAAAATTGATACAAAAAAAGAATCTCTAAAGTGTATTTAGCATATTAATAAAACCCAGTGCAGAGAATTTTCTTCAGAACAAACCCAATTAGTCGACTTTGGGTCCTTTCTTTAGCGCATAAATACATAACTTTATTTAAAAAAAAAAAAACAATCTAACATCAGAATCCATTCGATTATGAGATGAGGTCTGAAATCGTTTTTTTTCCCACTTGGAGAGGCTCCCTCAGCTCTGAGCTCAGATCTTTAAGAGGATCGTCTCTTTATTTCATCCTCATTCAGGCCATGCAAACAAAACGTTTTTTTTTTAACTTAAATTCATCCTCCCGGTTTTATTTTAAGAGTCTTAATTCCTGCACATGCTGGAGGATATGCAAGCGTCCGTGTGTGCGTGAGCGGCAGATGCTGCAAGTGGAGATCAGCTGCAGAGTAAAACAGTCTGCAGGGAAAACACACACACACACCCACACACACACTCTGCATTCATCATTTGTTGTCTGGTTCGTTGATCTACTGGATTTATTTCCCTTCTACTGATCTAAAAAAGACCAAATGTTACTTTACATGTGATTTGTTTAGGCCCTATGCTTCATTACAAGCAGGTTTTTGAGAGAAAATATACTTAAACGAATATGTAAAGAGTGATGATTTTGGATTTTGTCGCAGGAAAAATGCAAATAAAAGAAACACAATCTGCTATTTAGGAAAAAAAAGTGTTAACAAAAAGGAGTATTTTCTTTCAGCTTCAAAATGAAAATCTGAATTTTATCTTATCTGCTTCTGTGTTTCCTTGTGAGAGTTTGACAAAAAAGCTTTTCTTAAAGTCGCCTGCTGGGAGTTCAGTCGGCAGATTTTTCCTTCATGTTTTTGTTCTAAAGATAGCATCAACTCATACTCACCTCAAAAGCTAACATTTTATCACCTTTTTGCTTCATCATTTGATGGAATAAATGCACAACTATCAGACAGAAATCTATTTTATAGACGTCAACTGACGTCTATCATTCTGAAGAGGATAAGGGCCACTGGAAAAAGAAAAAAAACACTTCAATTCCAGAGTTCTGACTTTTTTCAAAAATTTATTAGAAAGAAAATCAAACTTCCAACTTTAATCTCAGAACTTTGACCTTATTGCAGATGAGCATCAGAGGAGCGACGGGCTTTAATGATAGAGCTGTGTGTCAAGCAGGAGGAGAGCAAAGTTTCTGCAGAAAAATGCTGGATTAAAGTAATTTAATACATGAAAGATTTTTCTGAGAGAAAAAAGTCAGAATTATGAGAAAAAAATCAAACCTCTGAGATTAAATCTAAAATTCTGAGACTAACAAACTAAGAGACTTTTTAATTCTCAGGAAAAGCACATTGTTCTAATCTCAGAAATTTTAGAATAATCTCAGAAATCTGTGAGAAAAAACATGGAAATTTCTGAGTTTGAAAAGTTGAAAATGACTTTTTAAACTCTGAAAATTTCTTAACGACAACCATTTTCACCTTTGGAGGCTCAGATGCTTTTTCTAGAAAACTTCTGAAATTAATCTAAAAATTTCTGAGTTTTTTTTCAGCAAATTTATGACTTTCCAAAGTTAGAAAATGTATTTATTTTTTCTAGAAAATTTCTGGTGGCAATCTCAAAATTTCTGAATTTTTTTCTAGATTTAAAAAATGTATATCTGAAAAACTCTGATGTCTTTTTCTATAATTTTTTCTAGAACTTTTCAAACTCAGAAATTTCTGATTTTTTTTTTTTTTCTGGAACATTTCTAAGGTTTTTGAGGGAAATTACTATAATGGCCATAACACAACTTTTTATCAAAAAATTTGAGTTTATTCGAAATAGCCATGTTGCCATTAAGCTAATTTATTTTTAAAATACCGAATTCCAGTCTTATTGTTAATGGAAACACAGCTACTGACGATCTGATGTCAGGTTTGTAATTTTCAATCTTGACGGTGGTGTGTGTGGAAGTCCTTCAGCTCACCTGTATCTGCTGCAGCATGTTCTTGAGCTGAACCAGGAACTCTTTTGCCTCTTTTGCTTTATCAGAGACGCCGTTCAGAGCCTGGGAGAGCTGACACTGCACACAAACACAGAAGGGGTTTCACATTAGGGCAGACGTCTCCAAACGTCAAAAAAAGAAATTTTGTTTTTCATTAAAACTGAAAAAAAAATTCTTATAGACAATATTTCAATATAGCAGTGTATAATTTGTAGAAAAGGAAAATCATTGTTGATCCAAAACATACACAGGCTCTTGCACAGTTGCTGTATTAAATGACAAGTATATATTTTTGTGCTTCTGTTTTTAGTAAAGCTGTTAATAAAAGAAAGAAGAAAAAAAAATTAAGAACCTTTTATTTGTTTCTAAAAATCCCTCCATGTGCTTGCGGAGCCAAACAAAGTCCTCTTGAGGGCCACAAATGGCCCCCATGCCACACTTTGGACATCCCTCCATTAGGCTGTAATGGACTGTTTCTTTTTTTAATCAATTTGATTTACTTTATATGACAGAGTATTAGGTCCACGTTAAGCACATAAAAAACAAAATTACAAAAATAAAGTCATAATGTTAGCAGAATAAAGTTAAAATAATACAAGAATAAAGTCAGTATTTCAAGAATAAATTCATAAAATTGCGAGAATAAAGTTGTACGAGAATAAAGTTAAAATAATGCGAAAATAAAGTCGTAGCATTACAGGAATAAAGTAATATTAAAATTTTATTCTCGTACTATTTCAACTTTATTCTTGCAATTTTATATATATATATTTTTTTAATTTGTTCTTAGTATGTCCCTAATATGCTGTCGTAGCAATATATGTATAAAATCTATAAAATAAAATTAAATATGCATTAAAACACACTTTTATTCTAGCAAAAGACAAGAAATTAATTATTTCTAAACAAGCCTGATATGAACATTGAGAATGAAAACAAGTAAATTAAATAAATCAGTTATATAATCTTAGTAAGTGTGTTGATTTAAGGTTCCCATTATAGTAAAACTGTGCAACCAGTTCAACCAGTGATGCTTCTGTGCTGGTTATGTAATCAGACCCAGTTCTGCTGATCCTTGCCTGAAGCAAATTCCCTGGGAATTTCTTCCACATGCCAAAAAAAAATAAAAGACTCTTCATTGTCTCTATTATATGGATTAAATTTAAAATCTCCATCAGATCATCTTCTGCAGAGATTAGAGGCTGAAAAATCCATGAAAACACAATTTCATGTTTGCAAATTAACATTGAATGCAAATAATACTCTTTTGTAGAAATCAATAGAAAGATATCAAACAAGTAAAATAAATATACTAGATTTAGGATTGTAAATTTAAAATACTTTTAATGGGATTTAGAGAAGAAAAATACACTAATCCTCAATAAACTGGCTTAGAAATAAACAAATCCTTATATGTTCTGAAATAACACGCAAACCAAATGCATCCTGATTCTAAAAAGCTGTTGTGAAATCAAATAAATTATAGATCTGTGATGTAAATACAGGTAAAGCTAATGTTGGAAGCTGAGCAGAAGCACAGAAGGTGTCAATGAACAAACAGCTAATGCAGTTCAGCATATCTGGGTCCTGCAGCAGCTGGATGAAATATTGATGCTCTCCTGCAGAAATATAGGTTAACGAGTGCAGCTCAACCTACAGCTTCCATGCCTCAAAACAAGATGTAATTAAGTTTAATAAACATGCATATCAAACAAAACTTGATGTATTTTACAAAGATTATATAAGATAAATCAACAAAAAGTGACCCGTCACAGTAACTGCATTACCGTTACAACATATGTTCATATTCTGCAAATGTAAAACGAAAAACATCATTTCATAATTACTGTTTCCGTTAAATCAGAAACACAATTAAAATCACAAGTGAACAAGATTGTTCATGTCACAAATAACTAAAAAATATGCAACGCCATCATCATTCAACTACTTCCTGTCGTCTTCTTCATCATTTCTGCCAGTAGTAACATCCTGCTGTCGATCATGTGACTCGTGAGACGTGACAAAAAGTTTTGTCATTGCGGTTTTGCGAAATACACTAATATTGATACAGACAAAAACCACATTATTCCACCACAACAACTTTTCATCGTTTTTTTCGGAATTGGCGTGATTCCATTAATTTATTTTCGTAATTCCAATTTGCATAATTTTATGGACAATGGAAACACAGCTGGTATTTGGATCAGTATCTGCATAAGAACTCCACAATTTTCAGAAAAAAAAAATATGGAAATTTGTGAGTTTAAGAAGTGAAAATTTTGGTAGAAAAACTGAATTTTTTTTATTAATCTCAGAAATTTTCTGCAAAAAATTGGAAATTTGAGTTTGAAAATTTTACATGTTCCACTTTTTGAAAATTTCTGAGATGCAATTTTTAAAAAATCTACAGTTATAGAAAAATCTCCACATAAAAATCATAGATATTTTTAGGTTAGATAAGGTAAACTTAAGTGTAAGTCAGAAATCCTACAGCACCTGAACGCCACACTCAAAGCTGCTGACGAAACATACACCCTATGAATGGATTGATTATACTGGAAGGGGAAACTGATTCCCATTTGTCACTGTGACACTTCAAAAATCTATATTAATATAAGTGAAATTAAATTTTATGAGCGTTAGATAAAAATATTTAATGCTGAGCTGGCTTTTTAAAAAATATTTAAAAAATCTGATTAAACTGAATGTTTTCTGGTTCATTCTTGGAAACGCACAACTGTATGGCTAAATCTGGAACATCAAAAAATACCCCACCCTTACTGTAAACTTGTAGATTATTGGAATATTCAATAAATTGATGGATATTTTCTGTTCTTTGTTTTCTACATTTTTTGCTTGGAGCACAACATCAGTGTCTGGAAACTGTAAAAATGAAGATCAAATTGTCTAATTATTACAAATTGAATTTATTACTAGATTTTGTTTAAGTGTCTTTTGTTGTGCACATATTCATCCATCACTGGTAAATGGGAGGAGACAGGACAAAGAAGACTCACACTGTTACACACATGATGAATTTGCTCCTCTGAGGACACTCCCACCTGTTTCCCTTTTTCTGGAAGCTGTTCTCATGAATGAGCTCAGACACAAAGACCCAGAAAGAAACAGAAACAGGGAAGACCCATTTCATCACGTTAAGATGTTAAGTCATAAATACGGAAACAATTTAATGGAGCAATGATGCAAATGATTAATCGCTCTTTAATTCCTTCTGTATTTGTATTAAACTCATCCAAATTATTTTTTTGTAGTAACTACTGACCCTGAATCAAAAAAAGAATTATTTGTTAATAAATAGCTGTTTTTGTACATTTATTTTTATTTCATTTTTTTGTTTTCATAGGCAATACTTTAAAGGCTGTTTCATTAATATAAATACCGTTACACAATCCAAGTCGCCATTTTGTTTACGTTCTCCTAGCAAGACATTGTATGCTAGCTCCGTCCAGCTAGAACAGTATAAGTAAAGTTCAGTCGTTTTAATTTGAACCAGAGAAAATAGATATATTAGTTGACAATAGTTGAAATAGAAAGCAATAAATAAATAACAAGGGGAAAATGTTAGTCGGGAGAACCAAACGATAGAAGAGGAGAGATTTGGCCAAGAAAAGGTGATGTTTGTGCTAATTGGAAAGGAAGAGCATTTGCTGTAAAAAGCTCTAAAATTTAACTCAAACTGTTATCGGGATTAAAACATTTTCTCATATGAACCAGAATGCTGTTAGAAAGGATTAAAAATGGTTCATTGTCACTTTTTATCTTTCAGTTTGCTGTGATTTCATGTTAGCTCCTGCTAATAGTATTAGCTGCTGCTATAATATGAGTTATATCATTTAATTTCTCACTAGGATCAATAAAGTATTTTTGAATTTGAATCATACTATTATACCTGGATGCTAGTAAAGATTCTAACTTCTTTATTTCTCAGTTTATGCTATTGATTATTGATTAAACATTCAGCAACCTTCATTCTGATCAGAGCCAGTGCTGTAAAACTCATTCATTCAGTGCTGCGCTTGCTTTCATCTGAAATTAAATCTGCCTCTTCTCTGTAATCCCTGTCCTCATCTGCACAGCATCCGCTCCACCCCCGCTCTGACAGCCAGACACTCCCACAGTGATCTCATCCAGGTCCAGTTTCCTCCGGAGGAGCGACATGTGGACCTGGTGGGACTCCTCACCCAGAGGCCATCTGGACTACCAAGATGCTAACAAGCAGATGATGGATGCACCACAAGAGGCATCTCCTCCTTTCCTATTTGTTCTCTGTTTCTGTATTTATTTAACTGCAGCTTTTCTCGTCAGGTCAAAGTTCTGTGTCAGCTCCATCGTTCATTCACTGCTCTGCCATGTTTTATTCATTCATTGATTTTCTTCACCCACCACGTCTTTGGCAGGGGGCTGTGGAGCTGGAAACAGTCCCAGCATGCATTGAGAAAAGACAGAAACAGCGGCAGATTGCACTCAGATCTTTGCTTGAAGAGATAAAGTCTGTTTTCTGTTTCCACCATAAAGCTATCTACAGAAAGGATAAGAATAAAAACAAAAGAACGTATGATGGTCCATAAAGGCCATTGTAGACAGAAAAAAATTATTACAAAACTGCAAAAAACTCCAAAAGTTTTAGATTAATTTCAGAACTCTTCTGTAATAAAACAAGGAAATTTCTGAGTTTGAAAAGTAACAAAAAATTTGAAAAAAAATATAACATCCTAGCAAAACATGAGAAATCAAGATAATGATAATGTTTTGTATTTCTGATTTTCTGACATTTTTGAGAGGAAAAAACTGGAAATTTCTGGGTCAAAAGTCAAAAATTGTCTAGAAAAAAACTTTTAAGATTAATTTCATAAATAATTTTAAAATTTTAAGCTTAATCTCTGAAATTTTCTAGAAAAGAATTTAGAAATTTCTGAATTTAAAAAAGCGAAAATTTGCTAAAAGAAACATACATTTTTAGATTAATCTCTGAAAAATTTTAGGAAAAAAAAAAAAAAGTTGCTAGAAAACACTCAGAAATTTTGAAGAAAAAAAAAACTTGTAGAATTCTGAGTTTGAAGAAAATGTTCAACTTATGAAACTCAGAAATTTCCTTGTTTTAAAAGAATCTCATGCTCCTGAATATAGATGTTTGATAATATGTAATGCTTTGATTTTGTTTCTATACCAAAAACTCTTAGAACCTTGTTAAAGTGAATCATGAAATCTTTGAATTATCAGAAGATGTTACATTTAAACCAGTTGGGCTACGTAAGAAAACTAAAAAAGTTGAAAAAAATGTAACCAATTGGTTTTTTTATAGGATAAAAATAGTAAAATAATAGCCAACCAGACTCTAAATTACTATTAAATAATTTATAAACCTGTGATGTGAGCAGGAAGGACCCAGACTCTGAATGAAATAGAGAAATTGCACAACAATTGGTCAGAGATCCGCCTCACTGCGATATCTTCCTGTCCAAAACATTAACAGCAGCAGTAACACACGCTGTGAACTCCTCTAAAAGACAATACTTGTCCAATCAATAAAACAAAAAAGCTCCAGCAAAACGTTCCACTTATTCTGAACCAGGCAAGCTCACTGGATTATTGATTTCAGTAATTCATTCTGGAGTTTAGAGGCGACGGACGAGTGCAGCAGGGATTTTACACAGTTTGACTTTAAACTCAGTGAACTGACCCATTTCATAACACTAAATACAGCCACCATGTAACCTACCAACACAACAATGCAACAATCAATCCTCCATATATTAAATTTCTATGTCTTAATACGTCTTAAAGTATCCTGGGAATATCCAGCTATCCATAATATTTACACTGTTTTCAGGATCTGCTGTTGCATTACTCACTTTTTCATACATTTTTCTACTGGATGTCAGAAAATTTTACATTTCCAGTCTAAACTTCCGCTGGGGTTGCTAGGTAACGGCCTGGGCACTGCTTTGGTTGCTAGGTAACGGCACAGTCCTGGTAGAGATTCACCTGGTAGCAATTTGGAGGTTTTTAAAACGGGTCATTTTCCAGACACCAAAAAATATTAACTTATTGACAAAAAAACGACGGAGTGGGTACTTTTAAGCGCTTGGGTTTTAAATTGCTCTTTTAAAAGCAAATGTGCTTTTTTAAATCTCATATTTTTAGATGGTTTATTCCATTCCTGTATACAACAGATTTTAGAAACAAGTTTGTCTTAGCACAGTCCAATAAAAGTAATGTCTACGGGTTTAAAATAATGCTAACCTGCGCTGTTTCTCAGTGAGAATAGTCCCTGAACACCAAATGAAGGCTGAAGTTGGTCCCAAAGTGTCAGCCTTGAGCAGACTCTGGTCAAAGTGTGCGGTCATGTTCAAATGTGACACGCTTCCCCCTCTAGATAAAAGGCTGTGACCCAGAGAACAGATATGGAACAGAAAAGAAACAAAAAATGGAAATCAAAATCAAACATCTAGAATACCAGGAAAATATAAGAAATTGATTTTATCTCTGCAGAGAAAAATAACACTTTCAGAAATCCAATTTATTCCAGGCTTTGTTTCTTTTGTCTTCCTCCCCTTGACCTTTTTCTATCCTCTGACAGTATAATGTCATTTTTCTTTTTCACTGCTGTCAGCAGCCTTCAGCCCTGCTCTCAAAGACGAGTGCTATTATCTTATTATGCTGTTATGTGAATAATGCACAGCCATTTGCTCAGGCCGTGACATTCAGCAAGGCCAGAAAAGGAAACAAGGCTGTACTGGTTCTGCAGTTCCTCTGGTTTAAAACTGAAGCATTTCCAACCAGGTCCAGAACCTCAGTGTGTTTCATTGTAACAGAATCATAGTTTAAAGCCGTTGTAGAAGAAAAAAGGAGTAAATTTTGCTAAAAAAAAAATCTCAGAAACTTCACTTATGAAACGCAGAAATTTCCATGTTTTTCCAGAAATGTTCTGATTTTTTTTCTAGCAAATTTTAAACTTTTTAAACTCTGAATCTTCCTTGTTTGTTCTAGAAAATTCCTGATTAAGTGAAAGATTTTAGATCTTTTTTTTCTTTTAGCAAATTTTAAAATTATTAAACTCAGAAACATCCTTTCTGAGTTTTCTTTTTTCTAGAATATTTTTTAGATTAATCTCAAATTTTCCGATCCTGGTTTTGTTTTTTTTTTCTTTTTTCTTTTCGCAAATTTGTTTTTGCAAATTTTTGACTTTTTAACTCAGAAATTTCCTTTTTTAAACTCATAAATTTTTTAGTTTTTGGTGGAAATGTACTCCTCTGTTTTTTTCTGTCTCCAATACCATAATACGGCGTAGTAATTACTCAAATCAGGATACCATCTTCAGATATCCTTTTTGTAGAGCAAATCTGCACTTTGTAAATCCAAAATAATGTTTAACTAATAAAATAACTTCATGTACATATTACATTTTCTTTGCTGACAGTTTAATTCTGTATTGCTAATATTTGAGCCACTATTTTTAATAAAAAATTCAACCTATTAAATCATTTCCCAGATGTATGCATTTAATTGACAATATAAAGTCTGGATTTTATTAATGCTAAATAAATAAATAGTAACAGTTTAAATATCCAGCCCTTTTCTGTATTCCCATCTCTGCATTAGTGGTTCTTGTTTCTGCAGACTGGAGCAGACAGCTTGCCACTGATCCATCTGCAAAAAGAGTCAGATGGTGCATCATAAAACCGACCCTTTTATGGCAGCGCGAACAAAGCCTGAAGGAGAAAGCCTGAACAAAACCTCTGACTGGGCTGTTCTGTTCTGTTTCTCCTGCAAAGGAAGTCCAGCTATTTACCCCATATATACACATTATGCCAATGCTGCAGGCCACTCGCTCTGGTACCAACAAGAGTAACACAAAAGAGAACAAAAGGCAGCGGTTACATATCAGATGGGTGATTGTGACGCTGACCTTGTCAAAAATCGCACCCAGGGGACAAGAGGAGGGGCTGAAATATCATATTTTACCTCTCCACCTCCCTTTTTCACTTGCATTCAGTTTTTTACATCATATTCATCTGTTCTTCTAACATGGACTGTTTTTTGTATTCTTGTTCTACGATAAAAAAATAAGTTTAAAATTTGACCAAATCTTTAAATGTTTAACATTTTATTCTACCTAAACAGAATGCTTATGATTTATAATAAAACTTAAAGACACTGTATAAAAAATATTGGAAATAATATGTAGAGCATTGAACATTGAACAAAAGTCTTACTTTTGGATTTAAGAAATTATGTAAGTTAAAGCGGCAGTATGTAACTTTTAAAAAATATATATTTTTTACATATTTTTTGGAACAACTCATACTGTCATGTTGTGGCAGTATAAGTGATAATCGAGCTCCTCTGCCTTCTTCCAGTGCTAAATAGTAACAACCAATCAGAGGCAGGAGGCGGGTCTTAGTGCTGTCAATCACAATCTTGTGTGGCGCTATATATTTTATTTCCCAACCGTTTTTAAAGTGTCTTCACATTTAAATGCCTCCGTTGAGAGAAAAAGTGGAACTGAAGACACATTGCTTGTTTGTGAGCACAAAGTTGATGAATAAATCTGTTTAGTACAGTGGAAGATCTATGATGCTGCGGGCCCAAGGGTATCGAAACATTAAACTCTCTGTAATAATTAAGGCATTTGTAATAAAACCAGTGAGACATGACAAATAAAATAAATTTTATTCCAGGTCCATCTCAGTCCGGAGAGAAATATTTAAAGAAGAAAGGAGCAAATGAGTGTGGCACCAGTGATTTTTATTTTTATACAATTTCTTAATGTTTATTTTTCCCAGCACTAAAAGAATGGGATCAAAATAACATCACAGGGGATGTAAGGATGTATGCAGTTATTTAAATACACTGAATAAAAAGAGCAAACCCATTTTTCCTCACTGACAGAAATTAAATAAGACCAAACTTTTCTAGTTTTAACTTAGTTAGAATCACCAATATTTGCTAAATGCCAGACTTTTTTTGGTGGTTTTTCTCAAATTCAAAAGTTTCAAAAATGTTTTGGAGAAGATTCCTGGCATTTAGCCAATAGGAATAATTTAGGTAATTCTAACTGAGCTAAAGCAAGAAAAGTTTGGTCTGATTTAACTTTAGATAGCGAGAAAAAAATGTGTTTCATGTATGTAAATATCTGGTTTCAACTATATTTAAACTGTCAGAGCGAGGACTCCTCCTCTGGCCAGATTTATCAGAAATAAGAAGAATTGAATGCAGACTGCAGGGCGAGACTCACTACAGCCCACACACAGTTCCTGATAGATTTCAGAGGACGCAGCCGCCTCCACTCTGTGCGTCACAGTTCCCACACACTTTCTCATTCATGTGAACACCAGGAATGAGTAAAAATATCAGTTTCTGTGTGTATATAGTTAAACTCGGTCTGTTAAATGCAAGAAATCCAGCATGAATGAATCCAACTTGGAGGAAGCTGATGATTAAAAATGACAAAAAAAAGTTTTTATGTCTGTTAATTATGATGATTTTTAGCTTTGTTGACAGTGTAAAAATCCCCTTTAATCTTAAAGCTTTTGCTGCAGTAATATATGTGGTATACATGCAGCTGCAGCAGAGCAGTCTATCCCTCCCCCAGCTTTATTGTCCTATTACTTCAGATGTGGTGGAGGTCAAAACCAATCTCTCTTCTCCTTTCTCCGCTACATCCTTTCATCTACCAATCCTCTGCTGCTCTGCTATATACATTTAAAGAAAATCATTTTTAATATACCGCAGCATCAACACCTGAAGCAAGAGGCACAATCTAAATGCCAAGGAGAGAAAACAAGAGAACAGATTACTTTCCAGATATGGATAACATTAAATGTGACCTATTATGCTTCCTTGAACAGGTTGGGCCATGTTTATGGGTTATACAAAACATGTCCATTACATTTTTTGCACAAAACTGAACTTCAGTGTACCTCATAAAGCCTCTCCAGTCCGTAATGAACACCAGATAAATGATTCACAATATAGTGACATTTATTGTGAATGAGTTACTAACTTAAAAGTATTGGCATAATCTTTCACATCACAAGAGTAAAAACGAAACAGAAAAATGAAAAAAAAATAAATACATTGTTGCACATTTTCTGTACTTCCATTTGGGTTTCTAGGGCTTCTAAAAGACGGCGTCTGGAAAATGAGGGCTACATTCCAAAAAGTTTGGAATGTAGCCCTCGCCTAGCAACCACAGCCAAGCCCAGCCTGTTGCCTAGCAACACAAGTTGAGTTCTAGCACATTTGGTCAGCTGGTTTTACCTCTGTATGTGCTGTAGAGTGGCTGCTGGAAAAGACAAGTGTTTTGTCTTTGACTAACCATCCAGAAACCATTTACTGCATTCGTCTTGGTTGTGCAGGAGGCTCAACTTCTGCTTTTCAAAGATGCACAGTTGTGTAACTGTTCATCTGTTTGCAAATCATTTTCACATAGGAAGGTAAACGTAGAGTTGGCAACTTGTTTGCTGTTGGCAAACAAGTTACCAACAGCAACTTGTTTGGATTTAAAGTGACTAGATGCCCTAAAAAAGCTCAAAATAGGCAGAACCAATCAACTTATTATCTGGGAATTATTTTGTGTGAAAAATGTAACGAACGTTTTGTACAGACTATAAACATATCCTTATCTGTTCAAGGAAGCATAAAAAGTCACCTTTAAGTTGTGCAAGTTACAAATAACCCAAAGTTTTAACACCACAACTATACTTTACTACACAAATAGATAAACTCATGACAAAACCTCAGTCTTTAATCTGCTGTTTCAGTAGAGGTTTGTGATGAATGAGCAGGCGTTTGTAGCCATAGCAACAATGCTCACTGTCCACACTGTCTACACACCACTCGCTGTGTAGCCAAAAATAGATCACAGGGACACACAATCTCTTACACACACGTGAATGCTGGGCCTACTACTGCTACACGCTCCGCATGTCTCCAGAGGATGCTAGGGCCAAAACACAGGAAGTGCAGAAAATGGGCATTAACCTACATTCACTGCAGAAGTCCTGCAGCACAGCCTTTAGTCAATGAGTCCCAGGTTGCGTGCAAGAGAGAAAAACTGTGTTTGCTTTGTGTTTGTGACATTGTGAGGACAGAAATCTGTTGTTTCTTTGGGACTGGGCCTCCATAAGGGAATAAAAAGAAAGATATGGGGAGTTAAGTCTGGGCGTTTTGGCTTAAAAACATCTCTGATCTTTTGTTAAATCATTAATAAGGAGTATATACTGCAACATGTCTGCACTCTTTGAGATGTTCTTTTTACATAAATTGGAGCTCTCTCGAAACATTTAAAGCCCAAAGAACAAATGATGTCCAAAGTCTTGTGTTGTGTTCAGTGTGTTTTCACCTTGGCTCTGTCTTTTACTTTTGTCAGTCTTTTATTACTTATTGTTTATTTGTTTTAGTTAGGGTTATGTTCTGATTTTGCAGTTTGTTTACTCCTGCTTGCTCTCGCTCCCTCAGCCTGCCGTCTGCTCCGTCCTCACAGCTGCTCCCTGTTTCTAATTAGCACTGGACCATTATCTAGTAATCAAGCAACCACTCACTCCTCACTGGTTTCCTCTGTTTCACTTCATGCTTCATGGGTCCAGCCATCACCGGAAACCATGACAATAATCACACCATTTCATAAAATAAAATAAAACAGGCACAGTATCTCCTTGGATCCAGTTTTATCCCCTTATTTTGCATTTCTGCTGTCATTTTCATCATTTTATGTTGGAGAAATAATTTTTAAATCTATATTCTAGTAAATTATCTTTGTTTTTGTTTCTGAACTAATGACCAGCATTTTATCCCATTTATCTGAGATACTATCACAGTATAACTTATAACAATGATTAAATTAGTATTGAAGAAGCTCATTTTTAATACTCTTGAGTTAAACATGACATCTGATGTGTTAGTCAGATATTAATGCCAGCCAGTACATAGTTGACTGCATTTCTGTGTTGTTGGGCCTGAGGTCAGAGTCAGCTGGCGCGGCGCCATTTGGAACGAGGTTAGTCGGACATGGCTGTTGGCACAAATCAACACCATTCATGCTATCTAATAAATAACTACTCTGATGCGCTCTACTACCAGGATCCTGTGATGCATAGAGCTTAGATCTTTTAAGTTGAGTGCAGATTCACTATGAATGTGTGTATTAAAAGCTGCATTTACTAAACAAATAGCCGGCAGCGTAATTCCTGTCAAAATGTTTTGTCAGCATTCAGAGAAACAAGACAAAGCGTGTTAGTGTCAGGATTAAATGATGAAGCTTCAGAGGAGATGACATCTCTGAGAGGAGGAATGATCTAATAACCGCACAGAGATGCATTTAATGCTGCGAGCGGACGCAGAAGATTTATGCATGAATAAAACTCAAACACATCACTAGCTGATGCGATGAGTTGAATAGGTGTAGACGGCCTGCTTTGAGCGTTCGTATAAATCCTGCGTTGGTGAAAGAGAAGTGAGGCGGTGATTCTACCAGAGAACAGCTTGATTATTAGAAAACATCCCCAGTCACAGATGTGCAGCTGTTAGGGAGGAGCAGACGCCATGTTTCCCCACTGAAAACAACTCATTGCAGTGCTACATGCAGTGACTTGTCAAGTTCTTATTAAAAATAAACACTTGCATTCAGTATTTTTGTTTTTATTTAATCTTTCAAACACAGAAACTTTGTGATGCTACAATTTATTCTAATTTAAACAGTTCTGATTGTATTTTGTTTGTTTTTTTAACTTAAAGGTGACCTATTATGCTTCCTGGACAGGTTTATGTGCTACATAAAACATCTTCATTAAATTTTTTCAGAAATCTTATTCTTGATAATGAGATTTGATTTAGTTTTAGAACCTTTAAATCGGTTTCTACATGGTAAGTCAACAATAAACCACTTGTCTTTTCCAGCAGCTATTGTACAGTGCATACAGTGATAAAACCAGCTTACCAATAGTGCCGGAGTTTATCTTGTGTTGCTAGGTGATGGGCAGAACTCTGCTGGGGTTGCTAGGTAACGTGCTGGGCTCTGCTGGGGTTACTAGGTGAGGGGTCATGCCTGCTGATTTGTTACATTACTTTTAAACCGCTCAAATTCCAGACACCAAAAAACATTAACTTATTGCCAAAACAAGTCTGGGTGGATTTTTAAATCGCTTGGACCGTTTTTGGAAGCAGTAGAAAACCAAATGGAACTACAAAAACATGCATAATGTGAATTTTGTATAATACGTCCCCTTTAACATTTTTTTCCCTTTTTCCACCTTTTTTAATGTAAATCAACAGCACATTTGTTAATGTTCAAGGTTTTTAATTTATTTTTGTCCTAAACAGAGCAGACTGAAAGTGAAAGTAATTCAGTTTTATTTTTCGAATTGTTTAAGCGTGACGTTTGAGACATCATTAAAAACACAAATACTTTCTAACACATCCAACTAAACTTTGAAGACAGATGATACGGCCTCCGCTGTGCTTTTTAATAGGTAGCTGTCTTTTTTATGTTTTGTTTTTGTGGGTTTAAATAAGATGCTTTTCGTTTTTTTCAGGAATATTTCAGACAGTATTCTAGGAAGGCTGGCTCAATTTTCTGGAAGATTACTCATCATTTTTGTGTTTTTTCCTCAACTGGGGCGGTTTATTTTTGGTCCAGTGGAGCCTGATAATGCTCTGTCAAGCGTACTGGTACAGGCCAAAGTCTCCAGTTCAGAAAGCAGAAATATCTGTAACAACAGGCTGATAAAGGGGATTTAAAGGCCTGAATTAACTGATGTGTAGGTAGGTTTAGTGCCGTGGAAATTCTGATAATTAATTTGTTTCTTTGCTGTAAAACCTGGATTAATAAGGTCACTTTAAAAAATAAATCAATTAGGTATTCTTATGTGTTTTCCTCTTTTGTTTTGGGTATTGCAGTAATTAAATATTTTCAAAGGATGCTAATAGTTTAAATGTCCTTTTTACAACATTTAAAGGGGATTATATGGATTAATAACGTAAAATGGGAGCACAGCATAGGCTTATTACATATAGTAGCAATTAAAACAAATTAAAGGGCCCAGTATAGTTGACCTGAAGATGAACAGTCGAAGCGCAGTCACAAGGTTTTCGGATGCTTGTTTTCACACAAAATTATCAATGTTTACAATTCATTTTTGATAAGGTCTGCTGGAACAAAGATTTCCCTGTAAATAAACATTTTTATTCAATCTGACAACAACAATATCATTCCTATTTATGGATTATACCTTAAAGATATTGTAGATAGAAAAATGAGTAAATTTCAACCAAAATTCCAAGATCAATCTAAAAAATTTCTGAGATTGAAAAGTCGAAAGTTTGCAAGAAAAAATTAACCAGACTTATTAATCACAGAAATTTTCTATAAAAGGCATTTCCAAAAGTTTTTCACCTTAGGAAATGTTCTGAGTTTGAAAAGTAAGAAGTTAGAAATGTCAAAATTTTTAAGACTAAACTAAAAGTTTTTCAAGCAAATTTTCCACATTTCAAGCTCCAAAACTTCCAAGAAATTTTTTTTTTTGCGATTTCTCTTATAAGTTCCATTTTCTTCTAGCAAATTTTCAATTATTCAAATTGAGACATTTCAAAGATTTTTTATAGAAATGTTTTGACTTTTCAAACATAAATTTAAATGTTTTTTTTCTGAAAAATTTGAAATTAGTTTTTTGGGAAACAATTTAGTCTATCTACTGTCCATAATACATAGTGGTACATACCAAATAAAATATCCATGCATTTTTTTTTATTATTATTAATGGTTAATAAAACTAACAATCAGTGATTTGTGGAGCCTGTCAGTTCTATTTTCAGGATGTCTTTCCAAACATTTGGGTCGTTTTGGGCTACCTAGCAGGAAATACACTTTTCCAAAATTAATTAATCTGTCAGTTTCGTTACAAAGATATATGATCTGGTCAGAAATGTTTCAACAAAACACCCATCATCCAGTGATGCCTGAGAAAAAGAAAATCTTTCTGGGTCACAGGCAGAGAACCATGCTGTTGTGGAAGAAAGAGAAGATCAAGAGGAAAATGGGGGAGGAAGCTGGATAAAGCTACACCCACCAAAGCAGATAGGAGAAAACCAGTGCAATCCATCAAAAATAAATAAAATAGACTACATTGGTCTGCGTGAGTGACACTTCAAAAACTGAACAGCTATTTCAGCTTTGCGCAGATCGATCTCATTCAGCGAGGAGGACACCAGATTAACTAAGAGGTGCCCATCTCTTGTTCATACGCTGCTGATTACTTATCACGCCTGCTCACTTCTGCATCCTGATGGGATTTTCACGGCCCATTTATGAGCCTGTGCGATGGGGGATCTGGAAGAATGCATGGAGGGAGGCAGGGAAGGGTAAATGAAGGGTAGGGAGGATGTAAATAAGAGATGGAGAAGGTGAGACATGAGCCAATTTATGAGAAAAAGAGGGAAGAAGCTGAGATGTGTTGGGAATAAATCCACAAAAAAATAAGAAAGACTCAGAGATTAGTCCCAATGACCCACTTAGCACAAAATGCCTTTTAATTTCTGCAAATGATGAAATTCTCCATTAGAAAAAGGAAAAATAACCTAAACTCAGACACTCTGGTTTGCTCTATAAGCTAAGAGTTTTCCATTTTATTAAAACCATTTTGCTTCCCACTCCTGAGGCATTTTTACATAATTATAGCAAATTCTCCAGATTAGCATGCTAGTTACATAATTAAATCGTCATATTTAAAGACTACTATAATTTCCAAGGACAATAAATTTGCAAAACACATTTTTCTTTAGAATGAACATCAAGATTTTTCAGAGCTGCTGCATAATGAATTTAAATCAACTGTCCCTATGCATATGGCAGGGATTCTCATGTTATTCAAACTTAAGAAAGAACCAAGATGCAAACTGGAGCTTTGGTCTGACCATCAATATTTAATAATGAAACTGAAAAAACAACTTACAAAGACACAGAAGATGATTAGTGCCACTACAAAAGAAGATTCTCACAATTCTTTGTCAAGATCCAAATATTGTCACAAGTGTGTCAGTTGTTCAACAATGAAAGCCTGTCCCAAATATATTTGGTAGATTTGAGTTTAAAGCCTAGATTTGCCTGATGGTGCATAAACAATTTAAACAATTCTGATTCTGAGAAAAACAGTCAGAATAGTTGTGGAAAAAGTGAGAATTCGAATATTAAAGTCCAAATTCTGAGGGGAAAAAAATGCAGAATTCGGAGGAAAAGAGTCCAAATTCTGGGGGTAAAAAGGTCAGAAATCGAACATTAAAGGCCAAATTCTCAGGAAAAAAGTCAGAATTTGGGGAAAATAAATAAATAAATAAAAAATCATCAGAATTCAGACACTGAAAAAATTCTGAGTCTGTAAATTAAAGTCAGACTTATGAGACTGACATCAAAATTCTGGGTTTATAGTCAAATTTTTGAACTTAAGGTCAGAATTCTGAGAAAAACATTAGAGTTTGAATTTTGAGGAAAAAAGTCAAAATTCTGAGATTAAACCCTGAATTCCAGGAAACCAGGAGCTTAAATACTGAGGGAGAAAGGAAACGACAAAAGGGAGCAGAAGAGCTAATTATAGGAGAGTGGATGCAGCTGGGGAAGGGAGCAGGAAGAGGCAAGTGAGGAAATATTAAACTAAGAGTGACGTAAAAAGCAAAAAATGGACAGAAAATGCAGTAAACACAAATAAACACTGATCTAACTAACTAACAAGAATTAAACTAAAAAGAAAACTTGTAACAATATGACAAATTATTTTGATTAATTTTTACGGACTTTCTTTTCTAAAAAAGAAATAAACATAAAATGTTTATATTATATGCATAATATGTACATCAGCTACATCAGGTATGACACTGAGTCATCATAACAGATACAAAATATTACTTTTAAAAATCTGGACTATCCTTTCAATCGTTTATTTTTAAATACATTTCCTTCAATATACCAAAATGAGGCACACATGCATTCAAACTGAGCTTTTCAGTAAAATTCAGCGAGGTCACCACTAACCTGAGGGAAATGAACTTAAGTTGACCTCAGCCCAGGAGCAAACTCATCTTTAAAATTAATGAAAGATCCATTTAAAAAATGGATTAGACCATAAATCACTTTAATCACTCCCTAATGAAACAGGCGGGTGATTTATTTATTTTTCTATTTTGGCAGACGGAGGGGGGAAGAGCTAGTATCAGCAGGTTTTCCTCCAATCTTTTTGTCCCTGAAGACATTTTAATGCCTGAATGGAAGAATCAATGTGTCATAAAAGCAGCTATTTAACTAAACAAGAGACAGCAGTAAGATTTACTTTACAATTAGTCTTAACAAGGCAAGTTTTTATGTTATTTATTGTTTTGAATACAAATTAAGCTAAATGAAAGCAATCACAGCAAATTATTTGTTTTTCATATGTCACAAATTGTGTGTATTTTAAATTACTTATATTAAATCATCCAGTTTTTCACTTTAATTCTAATCAATCACATATTTTTTCATGTTTTATGCAATTATAGTTAGCTTTTCTGAGATATTTTCATATCAAAATGAAATAAAAGGATAAATTATGTGGAAATATGTGTGCTCCAGAGTAGTGTGCACAAATTAAAAAATAAAACATTACTGTAATATTGCAAGAAACTATATTTTTCCCCCATCATCTAATTCTAAATCTGGTAGATAAATAATAGCAAAGGTTTATACAACAGGATAAATATACTGTTATTAGTAGCAGTATTGTATCCATGCAGTCCTTTGGGATTGTGATATTGCACACTATATTAAAGATAAAACTTGTTTTTTCCAATATACTATAAGCTCTAAACAGGGGAAAAATGACCCACTCTTTATTCTGAAAACCTTTAAGGCATAAACCAACGCTGACCTCCTCCATTTTCATATGCTCCCACTTACAGTACAGATGTAGGCCAGTGGCTGATGTGACTCATCCCACATTTACAGTTTACATGCCTGCAGTAATTATGTTCTAATGTGTTCATTCACATATAATTTGCCCCAAATACTGCAAATCCAACAGAATGGGGGGAATTAATTAACTGAAAATGGTATAAAAGAGCAGAACTCAACAAAACGGGGGAAGTATTAAAGGTGAATACAGACTTGTACTGTAAAAAGTGCTATGTAGACATTTATGTTCTTAAAGGTGACCTATTATGCTTTCTTGAACAGATGAAATTAGCTTTATGTGCTATACAAAACATGTTCATTACATTTTTTGCACAAAATCATTCTTAGTCTGTTCATTCCTGCCCATCTTAAACTCCTTTTAGAATGAGCTGATTTAGGGCCTCTGTCACTTTAATGCCTCTGGCCACGCCCCCCAAATCAAGGTTTACACTCGCACATGAAAATGGCTGCTAAAGGATTCACAATTATACAACTGTGGATCTTTGAAAAGTAGAAGTGGAGCGTGCTGCACAATCAACAAAAATGCAGCAAGTGGTTTCTGGATAGTAGGTCAGCAGCAAAACACTTGTTTGTTCCAGCAGCCATTGTACAGTTCTACCATTACTTTATTCTCAAATGTGTTTATTCTGAAATATTATGACTTTATTGTCATAATATTATGACATTTCTCCTAACACTCTGACTTTATTCTCGTATTATTTTGACTTTTTTCTCCTGCGACTTTATTCTTGTAATATTATGACTTTTGTCTTGGAATACTATCACATTATAGTCATTATTTCGACTTTATTCTTGCACAAGTTTTTTCTCGAAACACTTTGCCTTTATTCTAGTACTATTTCCACTTTTTTCTCATACAACGTTTTTCTCGTAATGTTATGTATTAATTCTCGTAATTTAATTACTTTTTCATAATATTATGACTTTATTCAAACATACTTTATTCTTGTAATTTTCTTCTTTTTTTTTCTTAGTTTTTTTCCTATTATTGTCCTAATACTGCATCACACATTCTTGAACTGCAGTTGGGGGCCACAAAAAAATCAGCCCAAGGGCCACAAAGGGCCCCCAGCCCGCACTTTGGACACCCTTTCTGGGGCAACGTAACAATATTCAGCAGAAATTAATATCCAACTCTAAAATAAGCCCAAAACCTCTGTGTTACTGAAAAACGACCTTTATGGAGGAGCAAAAAAAATGAAGTATGTGCTCACCTTGTGTTGCTTCCACATCACAGCCAGCGGTTTGACGTCGTGCTTGGCGTGTTTCCCCTCCTCCAAACACTTCATGCACACCGGAGCCTTGCAGCTGCAGCAATACATGCTGAAGTTTTCCGCCTCATGATCCACGCAGGTCCCCGTTTTCCGCGCGGTCAGCACCGGCTGCTGACTCCCAGCACCGCCGCCGCCGCTCGCCGCTCCTCCAGCAGCTTGACTCGGGGACGGCGGCGGCACCAGGCGGTGCTTGGCCAGGGGACCGCGGGACGGGTGGCACCGCTGCTGGCAGGCGTTACAGTAATAGACGTCGCACTGCTCGCACATCACCGTGGCGACCACCGGGTTGCGGTCGCACAGCTGACACTTCACCGCGGAGGGGGACGCCGAACACGGAATGCCGCGGGTCTGCTGGTACCGAACCACAATGGCCTCCAGAAGCCGGTTCCGAGGAAACCCCCGGAGACCCCGCTCATCCAGGGACACGCTCCGGTGACACAGCGGACAGGTGAGAGAGCAGTTCCGATGCGGGGCGACCGGCGGAAATACCCGAACGCCGTTCGGAGACTTCAACTGGCAGGGGGTGTAGGAGCCATAGCCGCTGTCCGTCTCGCTGTACAGACTCATCTTGTCCATGTCCAGGTAGTCGTAGTCGGAGCTACCGGAGGCTCGACTCTGGACCGGAGTCTCCCCATCCGGCGTCTGGACGGTGATGTTCCGGGCGCATAGCAGGCAGACATTGTGGGAGCAAGGCAGCAGGATGGGGTCCCTGAAGAAGGAACCACAAACAGGGCATTTTAGCTCTTCCTCCATGTTCCTGTAGCGAAGTGTCCGGTGAAGCTGCTGCGGGTAAAACGCTCGAGCACCAACTGCCGCGGACAGCTCCTTGCACTTGTCTGCGCATGCGCACGGCCGGGAGCGGTGACGCTGTGGGTTGATGTGATTTATAACATGACTTTGAATGTATCAGATATAAAAATACAGCCATTGTAGATAAACAATAGTTATCATAATAATCATAATAATAATATTAAAACAGGAGTAAAAATCCACCAAAAAACTGAAATTTTGAGATTATTCTCAGAAATTTTCTAGAAAAAATACTTGAAAATGTCTGATCTTGAAAAGCTGAAAATACGCTAAAAGAAACTGACTCTGATGTTTTGATTTAATTTAACCCTTTTTTTAGAGACTATAATTCATTTTATTTGTTGTTGCTGTTATTTTGTTTGTTTATTTTGGATATTTAGATTGTCTTCCAGTTCCAGTGTGAAAAGCCCATTAGAAGTTAAAGTTTATTGATTTCTGAAAATGTGTCCTTACATTATTATAATGTTATTACTCGAAAATTGTCTCGAAACAACAACATTATCGTAATAACTTGTGGAACAATTTATCTTCCAGTAAAATGTATTATTATGACAAGCCTCATGGTGACAGCATCAACAAATATGTCATGTTTGGTTTGGTTTTGTTTTTAAATAAAAGTTACATACTGCATCTTTACGGTCTTATCGTGAAAACTACAGAAATGGCTCTCGCTTGCCTGGGACATTTGGCACCTGCAGGCTTTCTGCACTCACTCGTTATAAGAACAGTTTTCAGTCTTCACATGTTGATTTAATGACTTAATATATTCAGGATGACAAACCAACATCAGAAACCGCCACTGATTGGGGGGATCCCCAGATAAAACTTGTAATCTCTCCATTAAGCCCTCAGTCTGTCTCTGGACCCCTGCCGGGCTGGATGTGGCAGCTTCAGCTGTCTCTCAGGGGTATTTGGCTGTTTTCTGAAGTCAAATGCTTCTTGGCAGGATCTTCTAATGCAAGGATGGGAGAGCTCAGACAAACACAACACCTTAGACCTCCATGGATAAGGAGATTATTACCCTGTATGTCTTGCCTAGAATGAAGATAGGAACAAATGAAGCCAGGGAATAATTTGCTAGCAGCTTGGTGTTAGATCAGTTTTATTCAGTGGACCATTAAAGAGAATCTATTTTACAAAATTCATTTTCCACATTTTTGTTCTTCCATTTGGGTCTCAACTGCTTCTAAAAACAGCTAAAGCGCTTTTTAAAAAAAAAAAAAAAAAAAAAACACACACACAGCCATTTTGACAATAAATTAGTGCTTTTTGAAAACCTCCTGACTGTTGAGTTACAATGTATGGGCATTGCATCGTTACCTAGCAACCCCAGCCGAGAACATCCCTGTCTCCTAGCAACCCAAGCGGAACTCCAGCACATTTAACACATATAGGTTTTACCTATATAGGTGTAAATTTCCACCAAAAAACTCATGCAATTTGAGATTCTCAAAAATTTCCTTAAAAAAAAAACCAAAAAAAAGAAATTTTTTAAAATTCCAAAATTTCCAAAAGATTAAACTTTCTACTTTTAGGGCTCAAAGAGTTTCCTTATTTGCTGTAGAAAATTTCTGAAATTGATCTCAAAATGTGTGAGTTTTTTCTTGCTAATTGTGACTCTTGCAGCTCAGCAATGTCCAAGCTTTTTCTATAAAATTTTTAAGGTAATGTAAAAATGTATGAGTTTTTTTGGCCACAATTTACAGCTCCTTTTTCTACTATGACCCTATATACAACGCTGTAGAAAGCTGGCTTGTTCCAACTTTTTTGAGAAAAATAATAAGGTAGAGAACAGAAAGTTTGTTGGGTTTTTTTTAACCAAGGGCAAATTTCACTTGGTTTTTACACAATACAGCTAGGATCTACAAGCAACTTTACTTTTCATTTAATTAATTTCCAAGTAGAAGCAAAAAGTGTAACAATCCTCCACAGTCTCCTAAACAAGAAAAAAATGGGTCTTAACTGACATCATGTCAACAATAATGGCGGCCGTGATAAAGATTATGATTCTGCATCCGTTCTGCCCGTCAGAGTGATGATGAGGATGAAACATGATCGTAGGTGGAAACCCATTCTCCACCAAATGACTATCAGATGGATCCAAAACACGCTAAAAATGGACGAGGGAGCCTCTGCAGGCGGATCGACCGAGTAACCTTTGTGTTTCTCACGTTAGCCTTTTGTGTTAGCTGGACATTTAACGGAGCAGACAGCAGCAGCAGCGACTGGGGCCCCTCAGGGAGCCACATCAATCCCACATACTGGAACAGATTTCCCATTTATCAGCCCTGTTAGCATCACATTACCTGCCTTTCACATGTGCTTTGTTGTGAAATGAGGATCTATGCACATCATTGTGTGAAAAATGCTACACAAATCTCCTCAGACAAGACATTTTCTCCAGTTTTATTGCTATGGAAGATTAGGGCAACAGAAAATAAATAAACTCTGATTTTTTTTCCCCTCAGAATTCTAATTCTGTGTCAAAATTCAAAATTAGTAACCAAAGATTCTTAGGTGTACATAAATTGTGTTAGTGAAAATAATAACACAACTGTTTCTAAAGTCTGACCCAAATTTACTCTGTAAATTTCAGTTTTGAGACTAGATGAGAGACTATGACGCATAAACAATTTAAACCATTCTTATTTTGAGAAAAAAAAACAATTCTGAGATTCACAATTACATGGAAAAAAGTCAGAATTTCGACATTAAAGGTTGAATTCTGAGATTAATTTCACCTCACACTCCAGTTAAATAATTTAATCTGCATTGATTTTGCCTTTTTGGCTGCCAACTCTGAGCTTTTGTCCAATAAAAACTATTTATCACTGAAAATAGAAAAATTCTGACTTTCTGTTCGTAAACATCTATTTGCTGATACTAACCTGCCACAAGAGGGCGACAGCATATCATAATATGCTGTCGCATATTGAATCATTATTATGATTAGTTTGAATCATAGTAATGATTCAAACTAAAACTTTCAGTAAAAAAAGCAGAAACATCCTCACAAGTGTCTTAATAAACAAGTTCTGTCCACTGTGACATATTTTGGATAACTTTGGGATTATTTGATTCTCTTGATGTCCCTGGTTTAACTTTAGTCAGATAACATCAAGAAACTGATACTTGATTCTGCTTGTTAGACATTTTTACTTGATCTGGAAGTAATGTTTGTACTAAACCAGTGAGCTTCAGAACCACTGGTTTACTAACAGACAGAACCAAATTCTGCTTTAAATATGAATAATTCTATCAAAAACAAACTAATACACTTTGTTAATGATTTATTATACTAGTACAACAAAATTCAGATTACATGATTATTTTATTTTATTTTCAATTTTATTTGAAAATAAAATAACAAGGAGTGGGATTAAATAAGCATATTTTAACATGACTGTTTTGTTTTATTAATTAATCACTTATGTTTGTTGCTTTTATTTTTTTCATGTCTGAAATAAATCATTAAAATGTGGTAAAGCCAAACAAAAACTCACATTCGACATAATGGACTTGTTTATTTATCCCTTTTAATCACCCAACATACAAAATGGCTGCCTCAAAATTTACATGATCAAACACATCTACAATGGAGGATTAGGGCCACTGAAGATTAAAATAAAAGAGGGTAAATTTCCAACAACAAATTCAGAAATTTGTAGATTATTCTCAGAAATTACTAAAAAAAAAAAAAAATTTAATATCGGACTTTGAAAAGTTGAAAATTTGCTAGAAAAAAAATACAATTTTCAGATTAATCTCAGAAAATTTTCTGAGTCTCAATATTTGACAGTTTTTCATTTTTCAAACTCAGAGATTCCCAAGTTTTTCCAATAATATTTCTGAGATTAATCTCAAAATTTCCCTGTTTTTTTCTTACAAATTTTCAACTATTTAAACACAGAAATTTCCAAGATTTTTCTAGAAAATATCTGACATTTTTTGGTGGAAATTTAGTCCTTTTGTTTTTTTAATCTACGATGGCCCTAATACACCATCGTAAATACCTCATGTATTTTAATGACATGAAAATCAACATTAGTGGTGCGTAAACCTGTTAATCTGAAGCAAATATCTTTGTTTTATGCAAACATTAAAAAAATCTGCATTTGATTATTAAATTTGGCAAAAAATGAAAGAGATAAAGTAGCATAAAGTGTGTACACTGCAAAAACACAAAATCTTATCCAGTAATTTTGTTCTAGTTTCTAACACAAATCTCTTAGTCCTCTTGAAATAAGACAAAACTTACACATCAGTAACTTCTCAGAAAGATATAGGAGCTTTTTTTTAAGTCAATTATTTCTTAAAATTGCAGAAAAATTACTAGTTCCACTGGCAGATTATTTTACTTAGAACAAGACATTTTTCCTGTTATAAGTGAAATAATAATTCTGCCAATAGAACTGGAACCTTTCATCAATATTAGGGAATTATTGACATAAAACAAGCTTCTATAGCTTATTTTTTTAAGTGTAGTAAGATATTTACACTAGAAACTACACTAAAATCCTTGCTAAAATTTTGGTTTTGCAGTGTATTTGCCATGTCCAACTCTTGATGAGGAATTATTTTCATAAACTAAAATAAACCTTTATGTGAGAGCAGAAAATGTGTGCTTACTGTTTTCATTTTGCTGCTGCAGCCTCACAACAAAAAGCAGCAATTAGTGTTTCAGTCAGCTGTGAAATTGCAGGGAGGGAACGGATGCGTGGGCGTTCCCGACCGCCTCACACCAAGGAAGTGGTGCTGTCAGGGTTGATCCGCACTGGCCTTGTGCTCTTCCTCAGGTCCTGCAGCTGCTTGGCCGGCTTGCCCACGGCCTCCTCGAAGCGCCGCTCCACCACCGGCAGCACGGTGTCGTGCAGGAAGCTGGCGTTCTGCAGGATGAAGGACTTCTTCTCGGAGTCCTGCTCGCAGCGCAGGCTGTAGTCGACGTGCTGCACGGCCACCAGGATGATCTCCCGCAGGCTCTCCAGCAGCACCATGTGCAGCTCGGGGAAGTAGAGCTTCAGGCCTTCCTCCAGGAAGCTCATCATCTGCTTGGTGAAGGCTACGACCGTGTAGCTCAGGTTGACCCAGCAGTCGTCGCCTGTGTACAGCTGGAAGTTGATACCACAGCTGCGCATCTCTTCCTGCAACAGAAGAGAAGATTGTAGCATTAGCAAAAAACATTTATGTTGCTTTTAGGGCTGAAATGATTAATCGGATTAATCACGATTAATCGGTTACTGAAATAATCCTCAACTAATTGAATAATCAATTAATTGTTTTCTAAATGATTAATAACTAAATTATTTTTTGTTTTCAATTGTTTAATAAATGATAAATTCATCATTTCGCAAGCAATTAAACATTTAGTGAACAATTACTTGTTTACTAAGCATTTCATAATTTAGCAAAGACTTAAATGTTTACTAAGCAATCATTTACTACGAGCTTAAAAACTTTTTTCATTTACAATTGTTTGGTATATGATAGATTAATCAGTTAGTACACGATTAATCATTTATTGAAAAACTAATAATTTAGTAAGCCATTAATCATTTGCAAGATGATTAATCATCTATTAAACAATCATTTACTAAATAATTAAACCCTAAATAATTTTTTCATGTACAATTTATTAGTAAACTATAGATTAATTGGTAAGTAAATGATTAATCGTTTATTAAACAATTGCTGATTAAACTAAAATTAACAAATCTGAGTCTTCTGTAAATTTTACAGTGTATCCACATTCATGTGAGTTATAATTCAAAAAAAGCATTTTCCACCCACTGTTTCTTCTTATCTGTGTATTTTTGGTAATTTTTTAGCCTTAAAAAGGACTCAAAATCTAATAAACTTTAGCAAAATACTTCAGCTTCCAAAAGAACAATACAGAAAGCAGGACAACAGATGGGACAAAGGCAGTCGGGGCCACCTTGAGTTTGGCCAAAGCCTCAGGGGTCATCAGGTTCATCCTCCTCCACATCTCCTCTGAGTTCCTGTGCTTGGTGGCTTCGATGATGATATCCTTGTAGCTCTGCAGGGCCGCCTTGACATCCTTCACCAGCAGTGACTGCAGAGTGAAGGTCAGGTCCAGGCCGATCTCGGTCAGCTGCTGGCAGTGCTCTTTGGCCACTTTGACGCACTCGGCTGCTGTGGACAGACTCTCCTTACTGTCAAACACCTGAAAAAGTGGAAAACATTCATTAAGCTAAAGAATATTTCTATAATAAACATTTTGGTCCACAACTGAACCAAATCTACCAGACTATCCGGTGTGAAAACACCATTAAACTCGTCTCTTAGCATCTTCGCTGACCTGTTTGCTGAAGGCGTCTACAAACATGGTCATGGCCGACCTGGACCAGACCACGAAGGCCGAGTAGCAGCCCGTGTTTCCCGCGAAGTCCATCTCAAACTCCTTGGCGGTTTCCAGCAAGCTGGTGAAGAAGATGTTGCAGAGCTTGTGGATGTAGAGAAGCGTCGCTCCTTCGATGCGAAGCTGCCGGATCGCTGTGTGGACGGCGGCGGCGCGGTTCTTCAGGAAGAGTTCGCATGCTTTGGTGGACTGACCTGAAACCAGCAGAATCCATTGCAATATCACTGATTTTCCAGTACAACACACAAGTCTGGACCTTGGTATTTATTAAGATATGTTTAGTGAAGGGTTTGATCAATAGTTCTCCATGTCTTGTTGCACTTTTTTAGCTTCGATTTGGTTTGGTGGGCAGTTTTCTGAACAATCACTGAGTTTTGGAAAACCTGACCTTAAGATACAGATTTTTTTTGTCTGAAAAGTTTCTAAAAAACAAGCCAGGAAAGTGCTGGATGATATGGCCGAAAAACATTGATTAGTGTTTTGTTTTAAATATCTGAAATACTACCAAATTCCACTCCATTGTTTTTTATTTTTAAGCTGTTATGAAGCACTGTGGTAAAACTTTAAACTGCTGCTGCGCCAGTTACTCAACAGGTTGTTGCTAGGTAACCAAAGAGTGAGCAAGTTAGTTCAGGGTTTCCCAAACGTTTCCACATCATGGTCGCCCAAATAGTGTTAGCTTCTAGCCAGAGACCCTCTTAGTAAACCTGCAGACAATGCTACAAAATACGTAAAAAAACAACAACAGAATTTTACATTTTTTTTCTCATTTTTATTTACTATTCAATAAGTATTACATTCATTTAGCATAAATGCTAACCTCAAACCTTCTGATTTTACTTGGCAACATGTTCCATGGTGGAACATTTTCTAAAGTAATGTATTATGACCATTAATCTGATGTTGCTATATTGCCAGGTAGAATTTTCTACCTCTACCCCCTCTTTTGATAAAAAAAAAGTTATATTTTTTCTATTTATCGCATCAAATTTTATTTAGTCTCCACAGTTTAGGTTTTTGAAGCAGCTTCAATCATCTTCTTGTCAGAAATTGTTCCGTTTCTAGCTTGAGGAGCAAAGTAACTTGGTAAACAGTGTTTTCCTGAATTTCCATTTTCTAACTTTTACCTCCATATTCAATAAGTTATTTTAACTTATATTTTATAATAACTACAAAATTTTAAATGTATGCCTGGAAAATGTATTTTTGTGTATTTGTTTTCTCATCTTCCCCCACTTTGAGAAACACTGACCAAGTCGGATGAGTTGGGACACCGCCCGCCGGGTCGCTTTAGGTCCACCGCGAAGGGAGCGATCTGGAGACAACTCAAACACCAGGACCTCCGTCAGCTGCCGCACACGCTCATCCACCTTCGCCCGGAGCTCCTTCACCTTGGGCGTTGCCGACTGGTCCTTCAGATACTCATTCAGCTTGTCCAGCAGGTCCACTGCGCCCTCAAAGTCCCTCTGCGCGATGCACACGTCCAGATCTTCCGGCAGCTCCTGGATCCACTCCAGGCTGAGGTCCACGCCGTCCTCCGACTCCACCGTTTCCTCGTCCTCCACGTCGAAGGGGTTGGTGGACACCTCGGCCCGCACCGGAGACGTGGGGACCTCCTCCTCCTTCTTGTGCTTCTCCTTGGAAGCTTTGCTCTTCTTGGTCTCGTCCAGGATCTCCAGCCACTCCTTCTTCACTTTGCTGTTCTCCGCCTGGAAGATGCGGCTGTCGGGGAACATGAGGATCTTGAACATGTCCTTCATGGGGGGGTTGTCCTTCACGTTCACCACGGCGAAGCTCTCAAGGTCATACAAGGCGTTGTATTTGTACTTCACCGTGCCTCTGCGGTTGGGTAACCAGGTGGCGATCAGCAGGCAATCGTTCATGAGGAAGGCGTGGACCTGGTAAAAACAAGAAATGTACCAAACCAATTAAAGGTTATTTTGTGCAGCAGAATATTGAACGAAATAAAAACTTTGATATGACTTGGCACAGATGTTCCCACAGGCTTGATTCACTGAAACAAATCCACTGGAAAATTCAAGATGGCAAGCGTAGTTGTCAAGGAAAAGATACTTTTTGTACTAAAATCACCAATATTTATTTTACTCTACATATTATGAACCATATGAATTACATATATTTAGTTGAACTTGTGTTTTCTTTTCCTGGTGAACATATATATATATTTAAATCAATTTGCTGAAAACAGCAACATATTCAGAGCAGCACTTAAGCCAAATATGTATTAAAAACATATACATTTTGGATTCAAGTTAACAACACCTTTGTCTGTGAATATGTTTTTAGCTTTAGAGTCACTCGTTCAGATTTACTAAAGAAATGTTGGACTGTAGGCAATAAAATGTTTATATTCTTATTTTAAAAAAGGAATTTAATAATTTATTTGTATGTTTTGATGTATTTCTAACACTGCATAGCAAAATAAAAAAAGGCTTACATTTGTCATTTAATGAGAAATTTATAGAACGTGCTATTTTTATTCGATTAATCCTCAAGACAATAGTTTACTAATTGTTAGTTGTAGAAGTATTTTTTATGTTTGATTATTATCATTATGTTTGTTTTCTTCTCATTTACTTTTGCTAACATTTTACACATTCGAAATAATTATTTAATTTGACCTTCTGGATGGGCGACATGTTGTCCACGTCATACTCCACCAGGTCTCCATTGTAGACCAGGTGTCTCCCCGGGGTGTCCATGATGTTCTTTGCTCCTTCCACCTTCTCCAGCAGGGAGGTCAGCGTCCTCTGCTTCAGCTCCTCTGTCTCCTTGGGGAAGGCTGCCTGCATCTCCTTGGAGGTTTCATCTTTATCCGTGGAGAGCAGGGACTGAGTGATGCTCTCCATGATGCTCTTCTGCTCGGTCAGGATGTGGCTCAGCTGGTACATCTCGCTCTCCAGGTATGAGATCTCCTTGGCCGTCTCGATGAACTGCCTGTAGTTCTTGTAAACATTCTTTTTGAGGTTCTGGGCCGTCTCGTCGGCCAGGTTCTGGATTTTCTGCCGATGCTCCTGCAGGTCTCTGTCTCCGTCGGACTGCTGGGACAGCTGCTTCACGTAGCTCTGCGGCTCGAAATTGGGCGATTCGAGAAGCTTCCGTAGTCGGTTCCCGGTTTCAGACATCTTTAGTCCTCAGTTTTATTAAATCAAAAGTAGAATTGGGACAGAGAGGAATGAGAACAGCGGAAAAACTCCTTCATATCCGCTAATACACAAACAGGAAGTTGTTTGAAGGTGGACACCCGGGTTGTGAACGTCACGGGGAGTAGCACGTCAACGGCGCCGCCATATTGGGAAGGTAAGCTCTAGTCTACACAGCTCAATAAAATACAATAAAATTGAAATAATGGAACGTTTGTATTGAACCACGTTAATTAATTAATTAATTAATTAATTAATTAATTTAATTATTTAAGGACACAGAGATAGGATTTCTTATTTTTCTCTCAGATGTATTACCTTTTTCAGAGTTCTGACTTTATTCTCAGAATTTTTGCCTTTTTTCGGGGATTTTTCTCATCATTTTAAGTTTTTTTTTTTCTGCCTTCAGAATTCTGACAGACTATTTGAAAAATTTAGAGTATTTTCTTGAACTGATACTTTTTACTTTTAGTTTAGTAAAACAATATTTTGAAGTAGTCCTGCTCTTATACTTTGAGTATTTCCTCACCTCTGCATATTAAATATTAAACAAATGTATTTTTGATATGTACATTTCAAAGCATATCTGACTGGACCGCAGAACAACATCCGGGTCAGGTTTTGACAGGAAAGCATGATCAAGTTTATGAGTTAACCCCGGAAATCTCGTAAATAAAGGGAAAATGTATCTTAGTAATTTAGTTTTTTTTAGTTGAAGTCATTTTATTATTTAGATTTCAAACAAAAATGTCGAAAATCTTCCAAATGACCGAAGATACTCCAAAAACTTATGCTTTTATTTTTTTTAACACTACCGGAAATACATCATTTGCGCTGCAGCACTTTGACTTAGCGGCTCTAGTTTTTAGCAAATTGGCAGTTATCTGTTACTGTTGGCTCAGAAAATATGGCTTAATTCGGAAATATGACAAAAACCCGCGCACGTTTACTCTGATAGGCTTTTATTATGATCTGGTCGAAGTTGTTGTTCACTTCAGAACTTAGTTTGCTTTTATTTTACATGAATATCGGGCAGCAAAGCTAGTAAGCCTCCTGCTACTTGTTGTTGTTGTCATGGATGCTGATTTCCTGCTCGCCATTCAGCTTCAGGAACAGTTCGACACAGAATATCAGACTTCCCAGATCCCACCGGACTCTTTTCTGGATAATGACTTCGGACATAGCAGTAAGAAACAGAAGGTTGAGCCACATGGAGGCGGCAGCGGCGCTGTTACCCGCTGGAATCCGCCGGCCGCTCAGCCCGAGAGGCCGCTGAGCGTCGTAGACGAGTCCTGGGAGATGCTGGACCCCAACCCGGACTTGAGGTCCATGTTTCTGGAGTTCAACGACATGTTCTTCTGGGGGAAACTCAACGGAGTGGAGGTCAAGTGGAGCCCCAGAATGACTCTGTAAGACTTTTTTTATTTAATCATTAGGAAATAAGGCAGAAATATCAGCATTTCTCAACACAAAATCATAAACGGATGCTTCTGATTTTCAAAATTTGGATCGAAGTAGAGGTGGACGATTAATCGATGAAATTGAATGATCGATTTGGGGTGTTCGAATATTTAATTTTTGAAATATTGGGATGTTTTGGCCTGTGTCCTCCTTGTTAGCTCAAAGTGATATAATTAAACTTTTATTTATTTGGACTTTTGAGAATATTCCTCATTAAAATGAGGAATATTGAACATCTTGTGAAGCTATACTTTGGTGTAAATGTTACAGGTAATACTTAATACTTAATATAAATATTTAACCTTTTAACACAGCAGGATCAAATTATTATCACTAGCAGGATGTTGAAAATGTCATACAAGCAATTCAGAAGAAAGAACTGCAAGGACTAAGGTGGTCACAATAGAACCTGATCATGTTTTTTTTTTTAATCAAGAAAACAATGTTCTCACAATTAAAAGATGTTTTTTCTGGCAATATTCATTTATTTGCTAATATTATGAGTATATTCTTGTAATCAAACAGAAATTCTCATATCCTGGCCCTTATAGTCCAAAACATCTCCTGTTGATGAGGAGGAATAATGATAAGTCAATGGAAACACATGTAGCTGTTTGTGTCTGTGAGGAGAACCACAAACCGGAGCAGTCCGGGTGGAGTCCAGCCCAGAATGAGGATGCCAGGTCATAAAAGTGACCCCCGGTTCGCCACACACAAAACCTCAGGAGACTCATTCAGAACCACAAAATACATGTGGACAGAGCAGTCCTCCTCCCCTGACCTCACCATGAACTTTGCTCCACAGCACTTTCCAAAACTCAGCAGCTGAACATAAAACTTCCTTTCCATGGCAATAGGAGCTAATTTCAAAACACAGAACAAGCAGAACCATTTCAGAAAACACAAATTTATGTGGCTGGCAAAGAGCAATCCGATCTGTAACGTCAAAACATGCTGAAATGTTTCCTCTGCTTTCCGTGACTACTTCCTCTACAGGTTGCCTCTGAGCAAGAGGTTTATATTCTGAGCAGAGAAAACAAGATTGTGATTCCCAGAGCAGCAATTATGAATATTTCTTTTAATAACAAATCAAAAATATTGATCTCAAAACTCACTTTTAACAAGATTATTATAAAATGGATTATTTAAATAATCCCTGGGAACAGTGTAAAAATTCGCATTCTGTCAGTCAGATCTTTTATTTCATCAAATTTTCTGTAACTTGGTCGTTTTTCATCTGCTCATTTTCTTTCATGTTTATTTTACACATTAAAATCAGATTCATTTAATTGCCAATAACCAACATTTATAGATATCATATTCCTTTCTTTTCGTAAAGTAGCAAAGAAAAACTAGGTGTTTGTGAATTTAAATGAATATTAATGCAAATGTTAATTTTCTGGATAAATAATAAGCAGTTTCCGGGTCTTTTTTTGTTGTCTTTCTGTAGGTGTGCCGGTGTGTGTTCTTACGAAGGCCGAGGCGGACTTTGTTCAATCCGACTCAGTGAGCCTCTGCTGAAGCTGAGGCCCAGAAAAGACCTGGTTGAGGTCAGACTTTATTATAAAGGAAAGATTTTTATTTGTATTTTTAATATATTGATGTTGCCACCTTTTTGCTTCACAGACTCTCCTCCATGAAATGATCCACGCGCTCCTGTTTGTGACCCAGAACGACCGAGACAGAGACGGACATGGACCCGAGTTCTGCAAACACATGAACAGGATCAACAAGGCCAGCGGGACCAAAATCACTGTAGGCGTATTTCCTTCTCCACTGAGCTCTATCAGCTGATAATCCTCGGTTTGATCTGAAATTCGCTTTTATTGTTGTCTTTTTAGATCTACCACAGCTTCCATGATGAAGTCGACGTCTACCGGCAGCACTGGTGGCGATGCAATGGGCCCTGCCAGAACCGCAAGCCTTACTTTGGGTATGTGAAGAGGGCCATGAACCGGGCCCCGTCCTCTCTGGACCCCTGGTGGGAGGACCATCGGAGGTCATGCGGTGGGACTTACACTAAGGTCAAAGAGCCTGAAGGATACGGGAAAAAAAACAAGAAGACCTCAGAGAAGAAGACAGCAGGAAATGGGAAGCTTTCAGAAACAGTTAAAGGTGATTTTGTTTTAACTTATCTGCAGTGTTCAGGTTTAACTTTCCTAGCAGTTCAGTTGGTTTTGTTTAGGGATGATACGATTAATTGCGATTAATTGATTGTAATAATTGTCAACTAATTTAGTAATCGATTAATTGTTAACTGGAGCATACAGACTAAAAAAAGGCAATTTTTTTGCCTTTTTTTGAAAGAAAGAACAACACACTCAGCATTAATTAAGGCAAAAAGGTTTCAAAAAGAAATACTTTTAATTTAAGATTAAAGTCCGTTTTCTGTAAATATGTTCTAAACAGAACTCAAGTGGCATAGTCTTCACTTCACCTGTTTCAAATTCTGTAAATACAATTTTTAATTCGATTAATCATCAGAATGGTCGATTAATTGTTAGAATAGTTGATTAATCATCAAAATAAGCAATTAATTTTCAGAGTACTCGATTAATGGTCAAAAATAATCAATTAATTGTCAGAATATTTGAGAGAGTAATCAATTTCTCCAATAACCGTTCGCTCCTGCCTTATTTTTGACACTTGCTGTTTTTGTTCTCAGCTTCTGGATCTCAGGACATCAGGAACGTCATCCCTTTCAGTGGGAGAGGCTTCCTACTGGGAGGGAAGTCCCAAATCTCCTCCTCTTCCTCTCCATCTCGCTCGCCATCAGTGCCTTCTTCGTCCATCTCCATCTCCTCTCCAGTTCGCTCTGGCTTATCGGATCAAACCAACTCCATCTCAAACGCCCGACCCTCTTTCGGAGTAAAACCTCCTGCGAAGAGATCCGTCGGAAACACCAGAGTGTTCGTCAGCGTTAACGGCTCACCGGTTAAAGTTCCCAAATCTCAGGGAGAGAGGATGAAACAAGCTTCCATTCAGGATCTGTTCAACATCGCCACCATCAGGAACTCAGGAGAAACCACAGCGACTTCCCCGTCCTCTACATCCAACTCCAGTTTGCAGCTTTCGCCTGTAAAACCAGCAGCACCTGAAGGCGGCGCTGCAACACCGGCTCAGTCCAAGTACTTCAGCGACTCTGGCGTTCAAAATGGAGGTCAGGCGTCGAGGAAAAGGTCGCGGGACGACCGAAGCGGCTCAGCCAGGATCTTTGATTTCTTTGAGAAGACATTGATCAGCAGCTCAGCAGCAGCAGCGAGGGAGCCAGGAAAGACGCAGAGGGCGTCTGCCGCCACCTCAACATCGCATCACAGCGGGAGCTCCTCCTCTTCTTCATCTTCCTCCACTTCCTCATCTTCCTCCTCTTCGGTGATGATGGTCAGTTGTCCTGTCTGCCAGGCTAAAATTCAGGAGCAAAAAATTAACGAGCATCTTGATTCCTGCCTTTCTTGAATGGCTTTTAAATTAAAAACTCTGTCACAGATTTTTAGGAATTTATACAGAAGAGGATAAGGGCCAAAATATATATATATATACATAACAATTTTGACTCTAATATTAAATTGCCAGAATTCTGACTTTATTCTCAGAATTTTGATTTTTTTTTTCTCAGAATTTAATTTTGTTTTCAGAATTTTGACTTTAATATCCTGAAATCAAAAGTCATAAATCTGATTTTAATCTCAGAATTATGACTTTTGTCTCATGAATCCGATTTCAATCTCAGAAATTTGACTATAATCTCACAATTTTGACTCTGACTTTAATCTTCTGTGATCAATATTTGGCAAAAAAAAGTTTTTTTTCTTTTTCAGAATTCTGACTTTAATCTCACAATTCAGACAATTTTTTTTTTCACAAAGTTTTGACTTTAATCTCAGAATTTTTTTTTTCCAGAAGATTTTGACTGCAACCTCCGAATTTTGACTTTAATGTTCTGAGATCAAAATTCTGAGAAAAAAGTTAATTCTTGTTTTTTTTTCTTTTTTTGTCTTGGCCCTAATCGCCTTCCGTAGATTTCAGCTTCTTGTTGCCTTTCAGCTTTGATACCTTTGGATGTTTGTTGGTTCTCATTTTCTCTCCCGTAGAAATAATGTCAGTGAAGCTGAATGTTTTATGATGCATATCAGTTCTGCAGAATCAACTCAGGTCTGAGCTCTTTCAGTTTTACTGCCTTCACAATTAACAAATAATTGACTTTTTAAAGATGGCAGCCGTGTGCAGACCACGGGAAGCTCTCCAGAGGATTGTGGGGGTTTATTTGCGCCTCTGCCCTTCACTTTCAAGCTGCGTCAGGAGAATCAGGTTTCACTGTCGTCGGCCTTTTATTTCTGCACGTCTTCCTGTTTCCACTGCAGAGAGAAACGCGATCGATGATGTTTATCTCTGATATTTCTGCAGGAAATAAACAGAGAACAGTTTAATGCTTCACTTTGTATTTATAGTCGTTTCGTTTTTATATGTGTTTTAAAGACAGTTCTGATGTAAAGTATTCTAAGCTTTCCATTGCCAAATAAATCATTTTATTGATTAAACTAATATTGATTTTGCTTCATTCTTCATTCATTGGTTAATGATCCAGTTGTTTCATTGATCTAATCAGGTTTGTTTTCAGGCTTGATTTAAAGGAACTCAGTGTTTCGGCAGTTTTCTGGAAGTTTGTTCCAGATTTGTGTTGCCTAGAAGCTGAATGCTGCTTCTCCATGTTTGGATCTTGTGCATGCAGATTAGATTATTTTGACGCCTTTAGCTTTTATCAAAGCTAAATTTTGTTTTAGCTTTGACAAACAAAAACTTTTTTTTTTGTCAAAAGCCAAAGAATTTTTTTTTTTAAATATTCAATGATTGTTTTGATCAGTTACTCAGTACTTTTTACCAAATACTTTTACTTGAGTAAAAGTAGGTTGAAGTATCTCTGCTATTGTTTTCAGCCCAGATGGATTGTGGGCGTGTTTGAGCAGAAAATGGGGCAGAATGGAAAGGTCAAAGGTCAAGGATACATGGGGCCAGCTGTTGATCGCAGACGCTGCAGAAACAACAAACATTGCCTCTCAATTTCAACCGTCTGTCGCCGTAATTAAACCCCCAGAAGTGCTTTCTCTTACACATTTCTTACCCACGAGCAGCAGTTTGATCCGCTTCCTGTTTGACGACAGGATGAAGAATCGTTTAGTGAGGAAGACGCCGTCGCTCACAGCAGCTGCCGCTCCTCTGTCCTGACCTGCTGCTGCGTGTTGATTCCCTGTGGGAGGCCGAACCGCCCCGAACCCTAACAGCCGCCTTCCCTCCTTCCTATCTGCCTTTTGTCTCACGCTGACAGTGATGCGTCCCAGACCAGACCCGAGTTCAGCTCAGCTGCTGCTGCAGCAGAATAATGCGACACGCTTAGAGGCCGGTGCATCTGCAGGAGGGGGAAGACGTCCTGCAAGGAAACCAGACAACTTATTCTGCAGAATCTGATGCTGTCAGATTCCAGCTAAATTAACAAATACCTTCACAGTTTGGGAGAATTCATCTGGACAGGTGTGTTAGGGTCATCATTGATACAAAACAAGGAGGAGCAAATTTACTGCATTTCCTGGAAATGTTGATATTAATCTCATTTCCAAAAGTCAAACTTTATTTTATTGAAAATTTTCTCACAAAAGCAAGTACATTTCTTAGTTCTAGGAGAAAATTAGAAACTTTAACATTAATCTAAAAACTAAAATTTTGGGTAAACCATCAAAATTTCAAAGTTTCTAAAGTCTTTGAATGTTTTCTAGTAATTTTTCAACATTTCAAACTCAGAAATGTCTTTGTTTCTTTTTGTTTTTGAGGAAATTTCTGAGATTGATCTAAAATTTTGTAATTATATTCTAGCAAATTTTTGACTTTTCTTGTTTTTTCTAGAAATTTTGTATGAATCTCAAAATTTTATTTTTCTTTCTTGAAACTTTTCAATTTTCTAAACTTAGAATTGTCCTTTTGTCTTATAAAATTTCGGAGTTTTTTTTATAACAAATTTTTAATCTGAGAAATTTCCGAGATTTTTCTAGTGTCTGAAATTGATCTGAAAATTCAGAAATTGTCTTGTTTTTCTAGAAAATTCTCGAGTTTAATCTCAAAATTTCAGATTTTTCTTCTTTTTTTTTTTTTTTACTTTTTAAACTCAAAACTGTCAATGTTTTTTCTAGAACATTTCTAAGTTTGATCCCAAAATTCAAATTGCTGTATAGCTACTGTTTTACTTGTAAGTTCAGAAGTTTCTTTGTTTCTTTCTTGCACATTTTAAACTTCTTAAACTCTGAAATTTCCTTGCTTTTCAGAAAATTTCAGAGATCAAAATCAGAATTCTTCTGTTTTTTGGTGGCCCAAAGTCTCTTCTGTTCTGATGCCATTTTTGGAGTAAACAGACCAACTGTAATTGTTGTGGTTTTAAACAGGTAATTCCTTTCCAGCAAAGCCTTAGTGGATATCTTTAGAGCAGGGCTTCCCAATTCCAGTCCTCAGTCCTGCTCTGCATGTTTTAGATGTACCTCTATTCCAGAGCAGCTGATTCAAATGATTGCATAACCATCAAGTGCTGCAGAAGCCTGTTAAT